>JAJJWX010004801.1:0-10773 GCA_023529315.1 Papaver bracteatum | reverse complement strand
AACTACAAGATATGTTCTTCTGAAAGAATCAAGAGAGTTGTTACCAGACAGATTTGTTATTCCTTTACTGTTTGGAATACGATCCAAAGGAATTTTTCCAGTGCGTGCACTTATTGAATGTCGGAAGCGCAGGGATACTGAAGAAACTAAGTGAACTAGGTTTAGTTGCTTGGTCTCAATTATACGAAGTTGGCTTAGATTTTGTATAGCATCTTACATCTGAGAGTATTCAATTCTGGACTTGGTCCCGGGGTTTTTCTGCATTTGCGGTTTCCTCGTTAACAAAATATTGACGTGTCTTTTACTTTTCTATTTCTGCAATTATAATTGTTTATTATAATTAAAAGTAAAATACACAAACGTTAACTCCGTATTACTTGATAGTGATCCTATAGAGTTTGGTTAAGTCCGAACCTATTGTCAAGTAATCACACTTTGATTATTGTATTGTATCGATCTTGTATCCATAGACGATCACACAAAGTGTGAATAACGATTTGTCGTATTGTCTCGACTTTGTCCATAGACAATCACTTTTGGTAAGAGGACTTATAGGTGAATAATTTTAAGATTATGGTGTATTTAGGTAGTCTCATTTTTTCAGGCCGAATGGAATATAAGTAATGATTTGTCATTTCCTGACACCGAGGCCTTTTCAGCAAAATTGGCTCCAGAGTTGGCATAAAACTCTGCAGTTAAGCATGCTCAGGCTGGAGTAATCCAAGGATGGGTGACCATCCTGAAAGTTTCTGCTGGATTACCACAGTGATGCCCGTTGAAAACCCCACACTGCCGGATAACCGCAGTGGCTAAATGGGGACAGTATTGGTGGAGGGACATGTCATTACATCAACAACTATTAGTCAATCAAATCAATCGAAAACTAATAACACTGCAATTTTCTAGTTTGCCACCAACGGTACTTGTAGAGCTTCTTGATCCCACAGAAGTCTTTAAATGAGCGGTCGTACAAAATTTCACCTAATTAGGATATTTTCCTCTCCGATTAGATGGCTCCACCAGAAACACCAAGAATGAAGTTTTCCTGGCTGTTTGGACACCAAGGAATTTCCAAAACCGAAAATATTCTCAAGATATGCAATGAATAGCAAAATTCGGTTTTCCAAATTCCAATAAATGCTTGTCCAAAATTTCCGAAATCTCTCAATAGAAAATCTCCAATTAGTAAATGCACATTACTAATTTTTATTCTCTAGAGATATGCATTTAATTACTGGTAATTAAATCATGTAAAACCAAAAACCTTAATTAAAAGATACAGAACCCTGGATTGCAAGAGGTCAGCTTTCTTTTCTAATAAAACGCTCTTAGTTCAGTTCGGTAGAATGTGGGTCTCCCAATTTATTTTGGCACAGGATCTCCTTGAGTACTAAGGAATATCTTAACAATAAATGATAAAAGTTATTGTACGTGTTCAAAGTATGTTGTCATCTTTTCACTGTAAATCCATATTCATATTTACATGGACTTACATTCTTGGAATCGGTTATACCATACTTCCGAGCAAGTTTAGAATTGGTTGACCTGTATTCCAAGATAACTATGTGATTGATCAAATATCAAATCACATACATGGGTTCAATCGGTTCTACCAATCACTAGGTTCGGTTATGCCTTAATATGGAAATACTTGTGATCGGTCACACAAGTTACTAGGACCGGTTATATCAATTACAATGACCAGTTACCATATTCCATGGTGTTTCTTGTGATCGGTCACACCAGTTCCCATGATCGGTTACACCAATTACCAAGACCGGTTACTGATAGACACATTTTTGTGTCTGAATTTTCGTCAGTGTCTTTGTTGTTAGTCTCGATTTTTGTACTAATTTTGGTGTTTTTATGATTGGTTAGGTGTTATTGGAGAATTACACTTATGCGGAAAAAGTTGCACGAAAAGTGCTTATTGGACCCCCGGAGGACAATTGATATACATACCCTCACTTTTGCTAAGGGGCACCCACGGCTATATATATCCCGTTTATCCATCGCACCCATCTTCATCATTTGAATTTTATTTTGGCGGAAAAATTATGGCAGTCACTGGAATATTTTCTGTTCGAGATTTAGGGATGTTTTAGAGAGACTCAACGGCTGAAACTCATTGGGTTTGTTACTATAGTATTAACAGGCATGTTATGTCAGTTGGATTTGTCTAAATTTGGCTACAATCTCGTGTGGAAGCAAACATAGGTGGTTATTATTCTCGGGTATTTTCCTTATTATTCTGGGAAGTTTTACGTGGGTAGTAGCGTGTTTTATGTTATCTGGGAAGAGTAAGGAACGTGTAGAAGCATGCTTGCCAGATAAAACAGCGTGGAGGAGATAAAAAAGGGAAGAAATTCCCATATCTTGCATGAGAATATTACAGAGTTATGGCGAAATTATATGGAGTTATGAGGAGTTATTCTTGGTCCAAATGTGTGTAAATAGTTTGTTGGGGTCGAGCAAAGGGGTGACGGAGAGTTTGGGAGATTACAGAGCATCACATAGGCGAAAAACTGATCACCAGAGAGACCTGCTGATGCTGCTGCCATTGAAGAACACAAAGAACATTGGACGCCAAAGAATAGTCATTCATGTTACAGTGATAACGACTCACAGACGAGGGTCATAGTTCAGAAGACAGTCTTAAAGCAACAGTAACAGTGACAGGAAGCTTTTATCGTTCTTTGTAACAACTCGGTTTGTAACACTTATAACTGTTACAAACCCGGTTTTATTATATTTCTCCCATTTTCATCATTTGTAAACCCTTTGAGCAATAATAATGATTTTTTAGCGTGTTTCCAACATGATGAGCGGCTAATTCTCTCACAACCAAGGCAATGAGGAAGTTATTTACGCATGAATAATTGGTAATTATTTATTTTCTCTAATTTATAATTTATAATTTATAATTCACTCAATCACTGCTTTTGTAGAGTTTTTAATTGTTTGCAAAATTTTCTTCATTAGTTGTGATTCAATTAGATAGGTTATGCTTTGTTTAGATAATCTATGCTTAGGGGATACAATTAATTTTTGAGAATTTGCCTGATTATTTGTGAATTAAGAAATAAGAGACTTAAAAGATAATTAGAGTTTTGGATTATTTACCATAATTTATGCATGTGTAATAGTGGAATCAGTGTCTTGGTTATTCCTAATATCTTGAAATCAATTTTGCATTAAGTTTTCTTTATTTTTAAGTTTTATAAGTCTAAAATCTATTGCTTTCACAAGTCATAACGAACCTTATTACTACAACATTATTGATATCATATCAATTTTTGGCGCCGCCGACGCGGACTGGTTTTTAAGTTAGAGGTTTTAGATTTTTATTTTTTTAGGTTTTTTTTATTTTACTTTATTCTATTTTACGTTTCATTGGTATTTATCTTTGTGCTACAGGTTTGGAATTCGGATTAAAAAGAAATTGAGCCAATGACTTTGGTGACTAAAAGACTTGAAGTCAAAGCTAAAATCTAAAAGAAAACGAAAAGAAAGACAAAAAAAATTATTTATTTTATTTTTTCTTAGATTTTTAGAAATTCTTTATTGTATTAGGATATCCTCTATTTTTGTAATTTTCTTTTTACTTTTGCACTTTATTTTTGGACTTTGGACTGTGGAATTTGGGACATTATTTTTCTTTTTAAACCCTACGGAAGGGTAGTATTAATTATTAAACTGTTTGCAGAGAAGGACGGCGATTACGATATCGCCTCGGCCCCTCAAGTTCGTACATGACATAGGATTCGTGGCCCGAGTCGACTTCAAGGGTTCATCCCCCGTATGGAACGGGAGGTAAGTTTGTCAAAACACTCGCGAATCCCCTGTCAGCGAGTTATTTTCTTCCTTCGTGTGTATATATGTTGAGGAACTGAATATGGCTGCTTTAATTTCCTAGTAAATTGCAAGGACTGGCCATACAAGATAAGGGTTCGGATTTCATCACCGTTCTCTTCTTGCCCGCCTTAGGAAAATGATACCAAACATGAACCTAAGCTTAAAATATTGACTAGAACGAGACCGATAGGGTAACGAGCTTAATAGGAAAGTCATTCAAAAAATATTGGTTACTCTTTTAAGCATACTTCGAAGTTCATGATGGTTTCTGTGAGTTGAATGCGTGACTGCGCCGCCTTGTAATGCCGGTGAGGCCTTGAGTATCAAAGTTACACTAAGCTTCCCCCGCCTCTATTCAACTTAATTTGACTCGAATTGATTCCGGAGGGGTTTGATTAAATAGTAACGAATTCCCTTTCGAAGGATTAGAAGCTGGTCTAGAAAATAATTTAAGTGGAGCCATCATGCTTTTTCTTTGCTAGAAATCTTTAGGTTTACATTGGTGGAGTTAGCCTGCTTTGTGTTTTTTTAGAACCTCCCTTCCTTTAGGATTTTTATTTTGTTGTTTTTCTAGTGTATGCCGAGGTTATTAGAGAGCGGGCTTGGAAAAGAGACAATCTAGGTCGTTTGATTAGTGAAAAACCTATTAATTCTTCTTGTGGAAGCGGGGAGCTCGAAGACTCTTCTTTTGAGAGCCCCGTTTTTGGAAACTTTAGTTTTGAGAATCTATCTCTTCATGAGGAAAGTACCCCTAGTACTTCAGCTGTTTCAGCGATGGCAACTTTGAATGATTACATGTTCCCAACTAGGACCAACCGAGCTTTGTGCATTAAATTACCAGCCAATACGGCTAATTTTGAGATAAAACCTAGTATTCTTCAGATGATCCCTATATTCTTAGGAAAAGATGAAGAGAACCCTTATTTTCATATTAGGGACTTTGAGGAAATTTGTGGGAAAGTTAGAATAAAAGACCTTACTGATGAGGTCTTGAAACTTAAGATGTTTGCCTTTTCCTTGAGAGATAAAGCCAAGACCTGGCTGAACAACCTACCATCTGAATCCATTGAAACATGGCATGAGCTTATTGCTGCTTTCTATATGAAATTCTACCCTAAGCATAAAACTGTAGCTGTTAGGCAGAAAATTAGTGCTAGTGTGCAACAAGAGGGAGAGTCTCTTTATAGGTTTTTATAGATATTCAATGATCTCCTATCCCAGTGTCCTCACCATGGATTTGATAAGATGAAACTCGTAGAGATTATTTATGATGGTTTAGACTATTCGACCAAAGCCATGGTCGAGTCCATGTGCACTGGTGACTTCACTAGTAAAAGTGCTAAGGATGCATTTACCTTATTAGGAGTTGTTGCTGAGAAATTCCAACATTCGGAGTCTTGTGTTGAACCCTCTAAAAGACTCTTGGTTAATAGAAGTAGCACCAATATAATAGATACGAGTTTTGCGTTAGATACTAAGTTTGCTGCTTTGTCTAGAAGGTTAGAAGCTTTGGAAATGGGTCAGTATAAAAATAGGTCCCTTGTTGAACCTAATAGAACCTCTCAAGTCTATAATTGTGGAATAGAGCCCGATAACTCATTTTGGGAAGGTCGGGTTAGTGAAGAGCAAGCTCATGTTGTCTATAACAATGATAGGTTTGAGAACCGTCAGAAGTCTGACCCATACTCAGAGACCTATAATCCTGGTTGGAGAAACCATCCTATTTTTTCTTGGTCTAAGGGCCAGAATCAAGGTCAGTCTAGTAATTCTCAGCCTCCCCCAGGTTTTGGTTATGCTAAGAACTCTTTAGGTCAACCCCAGTTCCAGAACCATTCGTATAAAAAGATCACAAATTTAGAGGATACTCTCGCCTCATTTATTAAAAGCTCTGAAAAGATCAACCAAATGGTTGTGCAAGGGATAGAAGAAAGTAAGAGTATATGTTATGCTAACTCTCAGGATATTTCCGAGTTGAAAACCCAGGTTAGTCAGATAAATGAGTCTTTGAGGGAAAAAGGTAAGTTTCCTAATCAAACTCAACCCAATCCTTGAGGAGTTCATGAAGTAGGTGAAAGACCATCAGAACATGTGAATGCTATTAAAACCCTTAGGAGTGGTAGAGTGGTATACAACAAGGTAACCATGCCTAATAGTGAACATGCTGTAGTTCACCCTTCTGAGCCAGAAAATGATGAGGAGAGTGATAGAGTCTCTAAAGAGACCAATGAGGGTCATATTGAGCTAGGCTTTCTTCCTAGAGCCCCATTCCCACAGCTTCTAGTTCCAACTAAGAGCGAGTACTTTAATGATATATTGGAGGTTTTTAAGCAGGTAACTATCAACCTACCATTGTTGGATGCGATTAAGCATATTCCCGCTTATGCCAGGTGTTTGTGGGAGAAAACTACTTCTGCAGGTTTAGGTAATTTTGGGTGTGTGTGGATGAGAAGTGAATTTAAACCTTCAACAAATGTGCTGCACGATGAGCACTTTTGATTCGAGAGATAATCTGTACAATTCTGGCCTAAACCGAAGACACGACCTTCCGATTTGTTTCGGTCACAAGTGAAGGATGTGAGGTTGATCTTAGGGAGGGAAGCGAAGAAGGTGTTGAGAGTATGAAGGTGAAGGCTATTTGATAACTTGTTAACAGAAGGTTGAGCAGGCTAGCAAATGTTGCAGGCAGGATCTGGGTGTTGAATACGATGGAATTAACACTTGGTTTTCTGTGTTCTGTTGGAAATAGGGAGGAGAACCTATTTATACAAGTCGATAAGCCCTCATCACGTCTCTCGTGGGAAAGTGGAGGAAATGGAGTGATGGAGGAAGTGGAGTTGTGTGTTAGTGTCACACGGTTGCTTGCCCACTTCTCCCATCATCGCTAACCGCCCATGTTTCCCTGACACGATCTTGTGATGGCGTGTTTACCACGGCTTGTAAACCGCCAGACCAATACCCCAGCTTTGTATCCCCCATTTGTGACGTGATTAATGTCTCGAGTGTGTGGATCGTGGGACCCACTGAAAATAGTGCAGGGTGAATCATGAACTTGGTATAACATCGCATGCAGCCATCTTCAGGTGACCATTTGGAGGCTGTATAGATAGGCCATGCCTTGGTCGGTCACCCTATGAAGAAGAGTGACGGATGGTGATCATGGTGATACCTTGTTTTCTGGTTGATTCGCACTCTAAGTCATTCGTCCAAGCTTGCAAAGTTGGACAGACGAGATGGCTTGCAACCCTACTTGCGATCGTTGGATAGGAGGAGCGCATGCTGCCTCTTTCAACCCAAACGTTTGCATGCTAAGGGAGTTTCTATGGAGGAACCGACCAGCCCTGCATGGAGGTGGTACAATGGTGATCACGCCCATGCCTGCTTGACTTGCAAATATTTGATCTAACCCACCCACTTTAGGTTGCAAAGACGAGTGGTCGAGATTAGAACTTATGGAGGGGCCGTGACATTCCACCTTTGGGCACGCGTATCAAGGAACTTGATCACTTCCGGTCTTGGCCGATCATCTAGGCGTGAAGTCGGGCCCACGGTGGTCATGCTAGCATGCTCGGTTCCCTCTAAGTCTCCATCTCTGCCTTCCATCCAAGCCTGCGAAGATGGACGCTCGAGATGTTTCTGCGACATATGCGCCGCAAACCCTAATTAGGATTTCGGACCGGTCACTTTGGGCGACCGGTTTTGGGTTGCGTGCACTTCCTTTGGGGAGACCGACCATGTATGCAACATCTTGGGCCGACAGTGAGCATGTACATGCTTGCTCTATGACCCTGGGTGCAATCTAAGCCATCCAACTATGCCTGCGAAGTCGGATGGTCGTGATCATTTTGGATCTTCTCAGCCTGCATAAGGCATTAACCTAGCCTTGTTTGGGTAATCGTTTCTTGCACCACGGCTTGCCTATGAGGGAGTCGGTCATGTAGGTAGAAAGTGGGTCCGCCAATGGTGTATCATTACTTCACTACTTGTTTTAGTGTATAATCTAAGCCATCCAGCTATGCCTGCGAAGTTGGACGTTCACGATTAAAAGAAATCCTAGCCGTGCGTCATGCTCACTTTGAGCGCACGTTTTGGAAGGACCAACTATAATTGGTCTTGACCGTTCGGTCATGCATGAAGGTGGGTCCTAGATGATCATGGTAGCATGTTCAGGACCCCCTGAATCTATATCTACACCTCATCTATGCCTGCGGAAGTTGGACGGATGAGATCTATTTTGGGTTTGTTTTCAGCGGAGTGAGACTAACATGGGTAGTCTTGCATGCGTTCAACGGGCTAATATAACCCGCCATCGGAATAGCCTACGGGTGTTTTCATGTCGAACACAAGTCTTTAATTAAAGCAAGAATCTTTTTGCAAACCTACAGAAAATCGGGATGGTTGCTACATGCTCCGCTCTGGGTAGGTTATAATTCTCAGGGATGGTTGCACATGCTCCAATTAATTATCATGGCGAGAAATATTCATCACCTAAAGGCTTTATCCTTTGCAGGGCGTCAGTTTACAAAAATTTGTTTTTTACAATTTTAGCCTTTAAATAGAAATCCACCATCAACATTAAGTCCCCTGCCTAGCATGTAATGATTACACTATTGCAGGGTAGGCATGAGATGGTGACAAATATACGTAAAAGATATAAAGGTAACTAACCTTGGAAGGCATCCGCTAGTGATTGTCCATGTGAACGCACCGTCGCAGGCATGAAACCTTGGGTGGGCCGGTTTCCCTTCTTGGTTTTTGGAAGCAAAAAGGAATCCTTCTCTAATTAGAATTCTTCAAATTTTTGCCTATAAAAGGGAGAACCCTTTTTTGTTTTCCCTTCACGATTTCTCTTTTTTTTTTTTTTTGAACGTCCAGCTCTCTGCTCGTGCTGCCGCCATCGTCATTGCTGCCGGAGTTGTTGCCGCCGGCGCCGTTAATCAGGTACGTGCAAATTTTTTTATTTTTTTTTTGCAAACCCTAATTGTTTAGGTAGAGTTTCTTTTGCACTTTGAGAGGATTGTAGATGCAACATACCATAATTTATTCCTTTACCGCCTGCCAGGATTGCGTAGTAAAAGAAAGCATAAACATGTTGTTCGTTCCCTTTATCCTTCCATGTCAAAACCCAGGTTGTAGCTTGATAGAACCGCTGCCTTGAACTTGTAGACATGATAACCAACTGTAGAAAATATGTTGACATGTTGGCTTAGTTTTAGGGATGCGCATGCAAACTTTAGTGCTCGCCTGCGTGATTTTTGAGGTACTCTTGCGCTTGCGTTTATCGAAATTGATGTAGAATCCTCATACAAACTCGGATTTTGACGGTCCGCATATGTATCCTCAAGCCCAGAAAATTTCCAAGCTTTAATATAGAAGATTTTTGAATTTTGAGCGTGTTTAGGGGATAAAAACCGCGAAATAGTAAACTTTCAGGAGGTTTTCAGAATTTTTCAGGTTGCGTGTCTTCTGATCTTTTGGCCACCTCTTCTTGCTCTTTCATCCGATTGTCGTGAAATTTTGATATGTTGTAGGTAACTTCCATATTAAGAGAATGGCACATAACATAACACTAGATTCCATACCAATTGCTCCCAGTTCGTAATCGAACACATGGTAGTGTAAATTTCCCTCAACTGAGTTTGTTTGGAGGACGCTTGGACCATCCCAATCCCATGTAATCTACGTATTAGGTGCCTAACAACGAAGTTGGGAATCACAAGAATCTTTTATTGATGTACGACTGTAGGTACCGAATATCGCAAGAGTTTGGGTTGCGAATATAGCAACGACTATAAGAGGAAGTGTCAAGAAATAACACGATGATAGAAGAAATGCGGGAGAAGAATGAAAAGTTTGCGAGTATAAAATAAACTTGCGATCATAAGTTATGATACCTCGCATGATATTACAGTTGTAAAGATTTCACTATAAATAGTAGTTCAAATGTTAAATTTAGGAGGTTCTTTTGGTGAGTGTGAAAAAATATTAAGGGAAAGAGAATAAAGAAAGTTGTAACTATTCTAGTTACATTTAGATATTTCTTGTGATCAATTGAGAGCATTAATAAGAAAATTGTTAATCATCATCATGAACTTCTTAAGTTTACTAATTCTACTGAGGGTGTAGTTGTAGGATATTCTGCAACTATATAATTGGCGCTAGAAACAGGGAAACTGTTGATCATCATAGCGATCAATTTGAAGGAATTTTGGAAATTTGAAGATCAAATGGAATCAAAGAGATGAAGGTTGTAAAAAAGAAGAATGTAATATGATCACAAAGACAATGATTGATGAATTTCATAACAACATAAAGGGAAAAATACACAAACGAGATTGTAGAGGAAGAAAGATCATGGAGGTGGAGAAGATAACAACTTTGAAAGAATGGGAAAAGAAGAAAATCATATTTTCAGTAGCATAAATTCCAAATGAAGACTTGAACCACACTTCGCCATTAGTAGTCACAATCCCGATCATGCGAGAAGAGAGGAAAACTATAAAATCTATAGAAAAATGGAAATTAAACCGAGTTTTGATTGATACAGGGAGTTCTGTTGATATTATATTCTATCATGCACTTAAGGGGATGGGGATCAAAGATGAAGAAATTACAAATTCAGAATATCTTATCCATGGATTGGGAAAATCTGCAACAAAATCCAAAGGGGAAATAATGTTACGAGTATCGCTGGGAGAAATTGAAACACACATAGTTTTATGTGTAATAGATATGGAATCTCCATATAATATGCTGATAGGAAGACCATGGGTTCATGCGATTAAAGCTTTTGTTTCGACATTACATCAATCAATTAAGTTTCCTACACCAAGAGGAATACAAGAGATAAAAGGAGATCTTGATAGTGCAAAATTTTGTTATCGATCAAGTAAAACAGTGTGGAGGAAGAGCCGGAAAGAA
>JAJJWX010004800.1:0-224682 GCA_023529315.1 Papaver bracteatum | reverse complement strand
GAAAACCAAAAGGAGTTAAGATTAAAACCTCCTTTAGGTCGACCAAGTCAGGCGGTGAGTATGTGATACCCATAGGAGAGTTTTGTAAAAAT
This sequence comes from Papaver bracteatum, assembly GCA_023529315.1. Classification (NCBI taxonomy): domain Eukaryota; kingdom Viridiplantae; phylum Streptophyta; class Magnoliopsida; order Ranunculales; family Papaveraceae; genus Papaver; species Papaver bracteatum. Next base: position 224,590 of record JAJJWX010004800.1, on the reverse strand, counting down.
AATGGAATCATTCATGAAACCACTGCACCATATTCACCTGAATCGAATGGTGTAGCCGAAAGAAAAATAGAACACTCATAGATATGGTAAATGCTATTATGTTAACAAGTTCAGGTTATCTTCGAACTTGTGGGGAAGCTATCCTCTCGGCATGCTATATTTTGAACCGAGTTCCATTTAAAAAATCGGATAAAACTCCTACGAATTGTGGAATGGTAAACAACCTTCCTATGCATACTTTAAAGTGTGGGGTGTTTGGCCAAGGTGGCCATTCCTCATCCCAAGAAAACTAAAATAGGTCCTAAAACAATTGACCTGTTTTCATAGGATATCCCCGAGCATACAAATGCTCACAGGTTTATGGTCATCAGTTCGACCACAAAAACATTGGTCCAACACCATAATGGAATCAAGAGATGCTGTGTTTTATGAACACATATTTCCTTTTAAGGTCTGGACCTCGTAAAAAAGGTCCATGATGATCTCCGGATGTTCCATCGACTAGTCAAACTCCAACTTTGGAGTATGAGACTTAACCAAGAAGAAGTAAGAGGGTTAGAACTGAAACAAGTTTTGGCCCTGATTTTTTGACTCTTACGGTAGAGTCTGAACCCCAAACCTATAAGGAAGCTATGACTTCTCCAGAAGCTCCTTTCTGGGAAGAAGATTCATTAAATGAATGGGAGTCCATTCAAAGAAATGAAACTTGGAGCTTGTAGACTTGCCTCCAAGTAAATCCATAGGTTGCAAATGGGTGTTCAAAAGGAAACTTAGAACCGATGGAACTATAGATAAATATAAAGCTAGGTTGGTAGCTAAAGGCTATAGACAACAGGAAGGAGTAGATTTCTTTGATACCTATTCACCAGTCTCTCTAGAATCACCTCGATTAGAATGTTGATTGCTATTGCTTCAATTTATGATTTGCATATACATCAGATGGATGTTAAAACTGCTTTTCTATATGGTGAATTGAATGAAGAAATTTATATGGATCAACCTGAAGGCTTTATAGTAAAAGGTTATGAAAACAAAGTATGCAAGTTAAACAAATCTCTTTACGGTTTAAAACAAGCACCTAAACAATACATGAAAAATTTGATCATGTTATGATAACTAATGGTTTCAAGGTTAATGAATCTGATAAATGTGTTTACATTAAATCTGTGTATGATTCTCATGTTATTGTTTGCCTATATGTTGATGATATGCTCATATTAGGCAACAACCTTGATATTATTAATACCATTAAAAGCATGCTTAGAGATAATTTTGACATGAAAGACTTAGGCCCTACATCGATGTAATCTTAGGATGAAAATCAGAAAGACGTCTGATGGATATAGTCTTAGTCAATCTCATTATCTTTGAAACCGTATTAAAGAGATTTAATTATGAAAATGCTAAACTGCGTCTACTCCATTTGATCCCACTTGTAAATTGAAAAAGAACAAGGGTGAGGGTATTGATCAACTTGAGTATTCTCGCATTATTGGTAGTCTTATGTATCTTATGAACTGTACAAGACCTGATATTGCTTACTCTGTGAGTAGATTAAGCAGGTATACTTGCAACCTAGGGCAGGATCACACGGGAATGCTCTCTTCGAGTTTTACGTTACCTGAGAGGGACCTCAAACTATTGCTTAAGTTTTGGGAAGTATCCTGCTGTCTGAAGGGTATTGTGATGCCAACTGGATATCAGACTCAGAAGAGTGCAAATCTACTAGTGGGTACATCTTCTTGCTTGGAGGTGCGTCTGTCTCATGGAAGTCTACCAAATGGACATGTATAGCTAAATCCACTATGGAGTCTGAGTTTATAGCCTTGGAAAAAGTGGAGAGGAAGCTGAATGGATGCGATGTTTCCTGGGAGGAATTCCACTGGCCCAAGCATGTGTCTTCAATTGCCATCCATCGTGACAGTGAAGCTGCTCTTGGTTGCGCAAAGAACAATGTATACAACGGGAAGTCTATACATATACGAAGAAGACATAAGACGGTGAAACAACTACTCTCTACTGGTATTATCTCGATAGACTTTGTAAAATCCAAAGATAATCTTGCAGATCCTTTGACAAAAGGCTTAACCGAGAGAAAGTTAAATTTACATCGAGGATGGGACTTAAGCTCATTGAATAAATCACCATGAAGGATACTCAACCTTGTGATTTGATTTCCAAGATCAAGGTTCAATGAGACAACTAATTTATGGTGATATTGAGAAAGCACTATCTTTGTCCCTCCCTATGGTGTAATCGTGCGATAGTGCTTTCTCAGAAATTAAGGATGATCTTTTGCGATCTTAATGGGTACCATGGCTTTGATTAAAGCGAAAGTGTGACACTCTTTTATGGACCCACCTTTGTGGATGTTGGAAGTGTGGCCGCTTCTATGAGAATATGAGCTGATTCTCTAGAGACATTCATTAAGTCCGGGATTTTAGCCCACGGCCAAAATGGGCACAACCGCAAGATCTTGGCAGCTGTTTTTTTTTTCGGTTGAGGCATCAAGTGTGGCTGTTATTTCTGAATTGTATTCTTTGTTGGCGGTTCAAGACATTGCGTTCACCGTATCAACAAGCAGTTCAAGTAACCTCTCACTAAGTTAAGGTTCAATCCTTGGGACACCTTAGCCTATTTTGTTGCCTTATGTATTATCGTGCTTTATCGACATGTTTTATTATTCATGTGGGGGATTGTTAGAAAAAACAATGTTTTGTTTTAATCAAAAAAAATGCATGGACCATGTTTTGATCCCAAGACCTATTGCTCCCTAGATGTTTTTTTCATGTGAATGAATAAAACATTAGTCCCATATAGACTAAAACACTAAGAGTTTTAGACTTAAATAGCATTGGTTTAGCCTTAAGGGTATGGCCCTTTGGGTCTTTAGACCTTTGTGTATGGGGAAAGCCCTAGACTATGGCAAGGTTGCCTAAACCTTATTGCATTTCTTATTGCCTTTCCGTTCGCGGTGCTTCGACACAGAAGCACGCACGCTTTCGCTCGCTGGGCGTGGCGTAGGGCGTAGGGCGTGGGCGTGGGCGATGGAGTGGGAGGATGGGTGTGGGAGTGGGTGGGTGTGGGTGTGGGTGTATCCGACCCATCCTTTATTTTTACCGAAATTTACCACACGCTTCTCCCACACATGTAAAGAATTTTATTCTTTGCCTTCTCGGTTTTGATAACCGACAGCCTCGAGAAGCATCTTCTTTCACGCGTGTCACACGGTTTTCTTGACACCAGTACACACTGTTTTCCCTCGAGAAGAATCTCGAAAATTTTGAATGTGTGCACTGTTCTTTTAACGCTATTTTTTACCTTACTTTGCAACCTTCGAGATGCGTGAATCACTTGATACCGGTTTTTTGGATTCTCTTCCAACGTTCAACATTTTCTTGCTATAAATACGAGTTGTAAACTTCATTTGTAAACTATACCTTTCAGAACTCTTCTCTTCAAAATTCTTATTCTTTACTTATGCTTTCTTTAAACAATTTCTTTTAAGTTTGAAACAAAAAATCGAGTTCTTATCTTAAACAAGTTGTAGTTTACATAAACATAATTTTGTATAACTACTTCTTTGTTTACGTAAATTAGTTTACTGAAACTTTGTTTAACAGAAATTAGTTTTCTGAAACATCATAGTTTACGAAACATAAATTAGTTTTTATATTTATCTCAAACTGGTTGTAGTTTCGATTTGTGCTTTTGTTTTTTCATTTTTGCTGCAAGTTCTAAGGGTTCTCTCTGTGGTATGCTACACATAGAGGAGAACTAACAATAGTTGTATCCCGGAGGTAATTTGTAAATTGTTATAGCATCTCGTAGGAGTAGGCAATATTACCTTTAGCTCAGCGTATCTCATACGTGCCTCTACTAAGTTTATTGAGTTATTTATTACTACTTTCAGTGTAATCTAAGTATTATTTCCCATTTACATTCGATTATTGTAATTAATTCCAACATCCATTATCCAGTAAGATACAGTAATGGAGGAGTCTCATTTCCAGATGGGTTAGTCGAGGTATATACACTTGGGAGCGGCACAGGATGGAGAAGCATAGGAGAAGTCACCAACGAATTGTCCAGCAAGTGTGGTGTCCTTGCAAACGGATCACTCCACTGGCTAGACTACAAGCAAAAAAATATCGTGGCTTTTGATTTGGCAGATGAAGAGTTTTGATGGCTCCCGACGGCACCACAATGTTTCACCTGTAATAAAAAGGCCATGTATGATATTAAGGTGGGAGGAAATTTGTGCATTGTTCATGCAGAGCCCTGTCAGCCTATAGATTGTTATGAGTTTTTTTATTTTACATACATCTATTTATATTTTCTTTCTTTAGTAATTTACTAATTTTACATATTTTTTCATTATGAAAATTGTGCTCCATGATCTAAAATTTGTACCATAATGATTCCATCCTAAATCTGTTACATGGCTAACAATTCCTCCATGACCACCAAGATTACGATCGATGAAGTGGTTTGACAGTCAACTAGATCGGAAAATTTGGCTTTCCCGGCATAAATGAATCACAAAATAATTCAGTACGGCAATACAACAGTGTCTGAACGTCTGATGTGTGACAGTCTTCGTTGAATAGTCAAACCAATATTTTGACTTCCCTTCATTCCACACCGTCCTCATCCACCAATAAAAATTACAAAATAATCTTTCTCTTTTCTTTTGTCATTTCTCCCCGGATAAACACGAGAACACCTTCTGAAACTGAATAATTCAGTCACAAAAATGGCGAAGATGAGACAAACCCACTCTCAAAAACCCATTTATTCTATTCATGGGGGGTTCCCAGTTTCTGTATTGAATTGTTCTCAATTTGAGTATCTTGATCTTTCATTAAATTACTTCATTGGTGTAATTCCTAAAATGAGATCGATAGAGTTAAGAAGCTTTAAAGTACTTAAAATGGCTACCAATCACTTTACTGGTGATATACCACCGTAAATAGGGAATTTAGAGTTGTTAGAGAGTTTGATTCTTACTATGAATCAGTTTAATGGAACTTTTCCAGTGGAAATCGGGAAGTTAACGAATCTTCAAGTTCTTGAAATGCCTTATAATGGGTTTATTCTGTCCAAGATTCCAGATGAATTCAGTAAATTGGTAAAGCTGAAGACATTTTGGATGGAAGAGTCGAATTTGGTCGGAGAGATTCTGGGAAATCTCTTTACGTTAAGGAATTTGACGTATGTGAGTGAAGCTATTTTATTTTACAATAACTTGTCAGCCGGTGAAATTCCTAAAGTGTTTGGGCATGGCAGGAATTGATCTGTTGATGAATGAGTTACACCGGAAGGTTTTGGCAAAGAATTTGACAAATTTGTTTATGTACTGGAATCGGTTGACGGGGTAGATACCGGTGAGTATTGGTTCACTTCCATTGCTTACTGATATTTGGTTGTTTGGAAATGACTTAACTAGTGAACTTCCACTAGAATTGGGGTTACAGGCTCTTTCGATTACTGTAACCCGCTCCAGTACAAACAAGAGTTGATAGATGTTCATGGTGTGTGTTTTATTTTGTGAAGCCCAGTAAACACAACAAAATTACAAACGCATTGGTAGAAAGGTGGTGGACAACCACGCACACGTTCCATTACATAGATTTTGAAATTGCTGGTGGTGCAGGTACTACTGCAATAGAAGAGTTTTGAAATTGCTGGTGGTGGTGCTGGAGTATTAATCAGGCACATTGTTCAACTTTGCTTAGGAGTGTCTGCCTCTTGGTTCTTTTTACATGCCCCAGATCAATCGAGGTTGCTTTATCGTTTAGTAATTTATCATTCTTTAGAAACCCAAGAGTAAACCCATGTTTGCTCTCATCCAAAACCAGAACTCTGTATCTCTACTGAAGAACTTAATGTCTTTCTTTTTGATGTTAAAACAGTGACTCAAGGTCCAAGGAAGTAACTCGACGTTCTTCTGATTTTTTTTTACTTGTCTTTCTTTCTCTGAGGTATACAAAATAATTCTTTAGTATAAGATTTTGTGAATTTCCTAAGATCAATGATATTTTTTAGAATTTATCGTACGAAAGGATCATGTATTGCCTAAGTTCTTCTTTATTTCTTTCGATTGAAAGATTTCTTTGTTCAATACGCATTTATATTTTCTAGAATCTTATGGTTATATGTTTTGATTCTTTGTCCTAAGAAGAACCGAAGAATTTCTTGTTGCATGGGACTGTTCTAGGTCAAAACCACTACTTTAATATCCTGGCGAATTTAGGGGCCAACAAAACGGATTTAGGGGTCATACTAAAAGACAAAAAAAAGTCACCCAAACGTAAAAAAAGGGTCATCCCTTAACCGATTAAGCCGTATTGGCAAAACTACCCTTACACGTTCGGAAGTTAAAGACCAAAATTATCTTCCGAATGTTGTGTATTCGGGAGCATATTGATCTTCAAAACCTTTTTTTTTTTGTTCTAATCAGTCCACTTCCGGCACAGTAACCCAATTTTCGAGCACGTTCAAAACAGTCATTTTGAAGGTTAGCCAACACACATTCGGAGGTCTAGGTTTATGAAATATCTTCCGATTATTGCACGTTCAAAACCAGAAAAATCTTCATTTTTCCCAAATTCTAATTTTGGGGCCATCGTATATTCGGAGGTTTATGCAAATGACTTATCCTACGAATATGACAGGTTCAAAACCAACCACGCCATGGCTCTAGGCGGTTCCAAGGGCCATTGTAGAAGGTTAGCCAACACACATTCGGGAGTAAAAGCTTTTACTTATCTTCCGAATGTAACAATTACAAAATCTCCAAAGATTAGTGTTTTTCGAAATTCAGAATTTTGGGCCAATATACAATCGAGAGTTTGTCAAGTCAAATATATCATGATTGTTACAATCAGAAGATAAGTAAAAACTCTTACTCCCGAATGTAAAGTGGCCCAAAATTCTGATTTTCGAAAAAACTCATAATTTGTATTTTTTTTTTTGAATTTTTACATTCGGAAGATAAGTTAAAAATATAACCTCTGAATGTAAAGTGGCCAAAAACTCCAAAACATATGCACTGGCCACCATGGAACCACCACCGAACCATCATCGAGCCTTGGCACGTCGAGGATTGAACCACTACATTCAGAAGATAATTTTGGTCCTTAACTTCCGAATGTGTAAGGGTAGTTTCGCCAATACGGCTTAATCGGTTAAGGGATGACCCTTTTTTACGCTTGGGTGACCTTTTTTGTCTTTTAGTGTGGCCCCTAAATCCGTTTTGTTGGCCCCTAAATTCGCCAGGTTTAATATTACAAAAACATTCGCAACTGCAATAAACAGTTGCAACCATCTAAAACAGTTGCGATCTTTTAACATTGCAACAGTTTCATTAGTTGCGACTTAAAAAATTTAACGGCAATATATCGGTTGCGAAATATTACAACTGTTGCGACTCCACTTTGCAGTTGAGTCTCACCGTTGCTAATCACTAAAAAATGGTGTAGTGCATGTAATCACTTATTGTCAAAAGAAAAAAAAAGAAAAAGAAAAATAGAATAGAATAGAATACAACATAACATAACAGATAACATATTTAGTTTCTTTTTATCGTGACCAAGCACATTATAACATGTGATTAGTACATACAGAAATAACTAGCTTAAAAATTCGTGGTTTAACATGGCGAACTTATTGGTACCCATAGACACACACATTAGAAAAACTTAATACAAAAGAGAGAAATAATGACCCAATATAATTACGGGCCATCTTGTGGGAATGCATTGCGGCAGGCATTATACAATTTATCGCCGTATTTCTGGAAATGGGCCGCGAAGCATTCTTCACCAGCATTGAGAATATCATCGCAACACGCTCTGTATGGCTTTAACGCCTCAGGATTAATCCAATAACCATCTATAATATTTGCAAGCATTGCCGCGAAACACGCAACACAACTAAGAGCAATTCTTGGAACTGCTGTTACACAACCCAAAAACGATTCGGTTGAAACCTGCCTATCAGTACCCATACCAGCAACACCATAGATGGCCAAACTATTTTCTTTTAAGGCGTTTGGTATTTGCAGTTGGCTATCAGCAGTTGTTGTTGCAGAAGTGATCGAGGCCAACATACTCACCAATGCTGCAAGTATCACAACGATCAATAAAACTGTATTCGCTCTCCATGAACTAACATTTGAACCCTTCCTCATCTTATGATAATAAGAAAATAGTACCATTACTAGAATTTTCCGTAACAAGAAGAATAGGAAATAAATTTAAACTTATGCATCGGAAGAAGAAACAGTGGCGGTATTTATAGATAACATCACTGCCAAAGTACATTGAGATCCCATTTAATTTGATAACTAAACCAAAACGTCTTTTTTCTGGGAAATAAATGCATTTAATAAAATGAACGTTTTCCTATAGATTTATCTTTTCAGTGAAGGGTGGATGAATTTAGGGGACTTGACGTGGAGGCATCCGTTAAATAATAATAATAATATTTATTTGTTCCAAAAGAAAATAAATTGTTTAGTAACAATGCTGGTAGTGGTCTCGGTAGTTTTATTTTCCATAGATTGGGTGTTGCTATTCAAAAAGGAGTTGGTGCTCAGCTTGTTGCTCGGCTGCCAACTAAAAACTCATTTGTGTAAAAAGTATGTAATAATATTTGTCCTAAAGAAAATTATCCATGTTTATTCTCAAAACTAAAAATCTCACCTATTAGCACGATGCAACTGTTATAGGGAATGTGCCCATGGATGTGCGGTCCATTAAACGACTAGGTTTTCCCTTCCCTATATATTAGAACCTTGTATTATGTAATGGCGAATGCCTCTTTATCAATAAGAAGTTCTTCTCCTTCTCCACCTCTATCTCTTGCTTTAACCTAATCGATACTACAAAACGTTATCATGCCCGATGCTATACCGCAAAGCTAAATTGAATCAAATATTATTTTTTTAATATGGATTATTGGACATCAATTGCCGAAGCTAATGTTGAAATTGTTGGAATTGAAATCAGATTGATTTGATCCAACTGCGTAGAAATCCCTATTAAATTAAGTCTTTGGGGAAAAGTGATTTGACTGCCGCCTCTTGGAATCACCCAAAGAATCCCGATCTGATACGGGAAAGGAGGTGTAGCAGCAGTACGTTAGAGAATATTTTTTTGGGTTTTCATCGAATCACTAGATGCGTCTCGGAAACTCAATTGGAGCATGATTTTGGTATTTCTATTTTTCTTAATCACACGAATTAAGAAGGTAAACCTAATCCTTTCTTTCTTTATTTTTTTATTTTACTTTTTTTGGTCTTCGTGTGTTTGTTTTCTGTTTGTCACATGCCCCTAAGGAGTGTTTGTGTGCTATAATGTTTGTCTCCATGTAGGCATGTACGCCATATGTATACTGACATCCATATGCATATTTGGGTTCTTATGTTCAATTGGTTATCATATACTGACATTAGGGCTGTCAATGGAAACCGATAATCCGAAATACGATTGGATCAAATGATAATCCGGTTGTGTTACCCACCTTTTCAAATTATTCCGACATAACGGATAATTTCGGAATCTCTATAACCGATAACAACAGAAAGCTAAGTTAACGGATAATTCTCTTAGCGGATAACGGCATTTTCAATTCCTCACGTGGAACTACCATTTCCGTTAGGCTTAGTTCCGTTATCCGGAAACGTGTGCACTTGCACGTGTGAATTCTTACACCTAGGGTGTATTACCGTGTATTCGTCGAATGAATGATGAATCTCATTCTTCACTCACTTTTCATTCTTCACTTCGAGAGAGAAAAAGAGCGAAAATCATCGTCTTCCTGCCTTAAAAATCATCGTCTTCTCTATAGAATTCTTCACTAGGGTTTTCTTATTCAATTTACTTTGAGTTTAATTTCAATCTTTAAAATTCAATATTCAATTTAGGTTTGAAATTAGGGTTCACAATTTCCAAAATCCGATTTGTGAAATTAATCATGTCCCAATCCCAAAGCGAAAGAGAAGCATCAAACAAAGTTGGGTCTTCAAATTGATCTTGCTTAAATCATCTCTCATTTTCAGTTGCATCACATTTACCTGCACATGATGCATCCAACCAAGTTCAAGGTTCTGGAATAAATTCAACACCTTAACTTTTTTCCCTAGGAAATACTTGGACTTCGTTACACCTCAAATATAGAAAATTCGTCCTAGAGAAGAAGAACAAGATGTAGAAGTAGATGAAGACCCTAATGTGATTATATAATATGAGGTTTGGAGCTTAGAAGAGAAGAAAAAACCTATGAAGATGTTGATTCTAATAGAAAGCGATAAGGTCCTAGATATAAGGCTAGATGGGTGGAGTTTGTAATGAAGAGAGTATATGGTGGCAATCACTATCAAAGCCACTATAAAAAATTTGAGCTTGCACTCAATGCTCTTTCTTATGCTTATGAAACAAACACCACGAGTTCAGATTATTATGATAGTGGAATGAGTCCAAAATTAATGAATGGAGATCTCTGCAAGTGCAACTACAACTTCATATGGATTTGGTTATGAAGATTTTATTATGGAAAACAATGTCTTTGAGGTTCAGAAGTCGAATTGGAGACTTACTTAGCGAGAACCAGTTCTTCCAAAAGGCACATGACCATTGAAGAAATGAGGTTTGATATCTTAAGTTGGTGGAAGAATCATGCTCCAAAGTACCCAATTCTCTCAAGGATTGCAAGAGATGTTTTGGCAGTTCCAAATGTGGCTAGTGACAAGTGTAGCTTCAGAATCTATGTTTAGTATTGGTGGCAGGGTTCTCACATCTCACAGGAGTTCATTAGCTCCAGATCTTGTTGAAGCATTGCTTTGTTTGGGTGATTGGCTGCCACTGCCAGAAGATATCACTCTCGGTGAAACCATGATGGTTGTGTTCTTGGTAATGTCTAACACTTTTGATTCTTATTGACTTATTGTACACTTGCCAACTTAAAATGTCTAACACTTTTGATTTTCCTTTCAAATGCAAACAGAATGGCATTTTTTCTGTTCAGGACTTCAGTAAGGTGGAATGGAATGCAGATGCAGTTGGCAGTGGAGAATCTGGAGATGGTGGAGGAATGCATTTGCAGACTTGCAGTTGCAGTTGTTGCATCAAATGGAGATGGAGATGTCTTTTTTTTTGCAAAAAACATGGTTTTTCTTTTGCTATAACATCTGAACTTGTTTTCTTGTGTGGCATGAACATCTGTATGTCTTTTTTTTTTTGTGGCATGGATTTAGAACCTGTTTTGTTGGATTTAAAAGTTTTTATGTGTACTTGTTCTTAGTTTTTAGCATGTTTTGAATGTCCTGTGACATATCGGACGGCAGTGGTTAATTATCCGTTATACGCTAAGAGATAATCACACCTTGTTGAATTCCCAAGTAACCCGTGCAAATGGATATCATGTGGAACATCAAAATGATGAGAATGTAATTGATTGCATCTTTTATAGTCACTAAAGTATTTGGAAGGAAACATACTTTAGAGAGACTAATGAGTCAATTTAGTGAAATGTAAATCACTATAGTATTAATTTGGATTATTGAACCCATATTGATTCCAACAATGAAATGTTGGAAATTGACTCACACAGGCTTTGGGCATAACCATAAAGCAACTTTTGTTGTGACATGATGATCGTTTTGAAAGAACTCATGCGAACATCACTTTATTTGAGTGAACAAAAATGGGAACAATATTGACAAAATGCGAAGTAATGACATATCTTTCAATAAGTGTTTTCTAAAGTACTAGATGCACAACCCCCTCCTCCATCACATTATGCTTTTAAGTAAGAGATCACATCACTCATTTTTACAAAGTCTTCAGTAAAACATGATCGAGACCATCCTAAGATGCAAATGGTAAAAATTCCATATTACAAAGAAAACAAGGAGAACTTTAGAAAAATATTCATGCAGAATGCGGACCATTAAAGTAACTGATGGATCTGGTGAATGTTTTGACATTTTCGACTAGTGATAGTTCCCAAGAAATTTGCGTTTGAAAACTCCTAGACCATATTACACAATGCAAAGTGCAAAGGCTAACCACCCTTGTTAATGTTAGAGAATTTACATCAAAAGTACTTGATGAATATTGCATGTTTAATAGGATCAATGCAGAGCATCTTATACCCAATGATCTCGCAGAGGCTACCATCAAAGGTTACAGATGGTGCCTAAGGAATAGGTTATGCGTACAAACCTGTCTTTTATTGCTTTGGGGATATGCAATATTACACGCATCTTACTTAATTCGTTTTTATAACTCAATATTAGTCAACCTTTTCTGCGTACCAGTTGGTAACTGGATTTAAGCCTGAAATTCGTGTGCTTACACATTTTTGGTTGCACTATATATGTGCCATTACGACTCCACATCGTACTATGATGGGTCTTCAAAACTATTAAGTAGTTATGTTGGAAATGAGTTCCCAACAATTATCCGCATTTTAAAACTTTTGGCAGGAGATCTCTTACCGCTAGATTTGCGGGTTATCACTTTAATGAGACAGTCTTCCCGTCGTTAGGGGGAGATAAGAAAAATAATTTTCTAAGGTAATGACAGGAATTGTCGTGGTTTGTTCCCACTGTGTCTCATATTTATTCTTGTACTCCACAAATGTAAATGTGAAGTGATAAAGAATATTCAATTTTCAGAATGTGAATTGATGTTGCTAAAGTGATGAGATCACACATACCATCTGCAAACCTACCTGCAAAGTTACAAATCGTCAATACAGGATATACACCATAGACTAAGGTGTTGTAACTACACTCAGTGGAAGTGTGGTTGAGGTCGTGGCTCCATAAAGGAAGTTGGAGAGACCACTTGGTTCAATCAATCCTCACCTAGAAAGGAAGTAGGTGAGTAAGGAACAACTTATTTATATCATCAGAAATCATCTCATAAGATTGTCTCTGGATATGTCCATGAATCAAACTGGAGGACGCTCCGAAGTTTTAAATGATTCTAGAGAATAATAAAATCCTGACGGATTATGAGAATGCACATGAGTCAATGGAAGGATCATGCGTGCACAATGATGATATAATCCATAAATAGTTGTTCCAGAAGTAGAGCACAATGAGATTGAACCATGGTTTATTTTGATTAATTTCAAATAAATAGCATATTTGGCCTGCACAATCCAGGTAGAACTTAGTTCTTTGGAAAATATACGGGTATTTGGTGTGGTAGTGCTAACCAACCAAGTGTAAAGCCTATTGGACATACATAATTAATTTTTCATAAAGCATAGTGAGAAGAAAGTAGTCTTAAAGTACAAAGACTCGCCTTGTGGCGCAAGGTTTCTCACAAAGCCCTGGAATTGTTCTCTTGTAATGAACGTTATACAGTTCCGCTACTTAGTCAGCTTGGTAATTTTCAAAAGGACTTGAAATGCAGCATATGTATGTGGTTGTTACATATCTCTGAAAGAATCAAGAGATTGAAGATATTTACAAAAGTGCTTGATAGACTTTTGTTTCCCAAATCAAGTAACTCTAAACCACAGAGTGCGTTTACAATTAAATAGGACATTCACTTAGAGATTGAAACAATCAGGCGGAAGTGGTATACCTGTCTAAGTGACTATTTGATTTGGAGGGGATAGACAAGTAAGTTATTTTCCATTGCGTGTTCATAAGAAGGTTCCTTATTTGGAATTGTGGCTATTTATGTTGATGGTATAGACATGATGTGTACTCTTGATGTAATAAGAGACCTTAAAATCTATTTAAAATCCTAATTTGAGATGAAAAATCTAGGGAAAGCTCGATCGAATATTGAGCTTGTGGTATATTATTCCACCAGTTTGCATATGGCTAAAGTTTTCAGGAAATTTAACAAAGACATGCATCCTGATAGAACTCCCATGATTAGTTGAGGTTCAAATGTAAGTAAGTAACCATTTCGTCCAAAGGAATAGGACGAAAATGTGTTGGGAGATGAAATTCCCATATATAAGTACAATAGACGCATTGTTGTACTTAGTATAATAATGTACTCGATTAAATTTTACATCCTCAGGGAACTTGTTAACTAGATATAGCTCCGCGCCAACGCAACGTCATTGGAATGGTATAATGAATGTAATCATGTACTTAAAAGTAACCATTGACGTAAATTTGTTTTATCCCAACAAAGACATTAAAAGGAATGCTAATGAAAGTGCAATCCAAAAGTTGTTGATTATGAAGGAACAATAATCTTTTCTCCTACGAAAGTAATCAGAGGGGGATATGATAGATTATTTTCTAAGTCATTACCAATATTCAGTTTCGAAAAATACATGACTAACTGTCTAGAACAACTCTGAAAGTAATCAGGGGGAGATATCGACATTAGGGGGAGGATCTAAGGATATGATGTCAACATAATTTACTTCGAAATTGAAGCTGTGTTGTACTCTTTTTCCCTTCGATCAAGAATAGTTTTCCCCCAAAGGGTTTTGTTACTCGACAAGGTTTTTAGCGAGACAACACTTAAAACATCAAGTATGTTGAACATTGAAGACAAAAAGATCGCGTTTGATATTACTGAAAATATTTGATCAAAGAAATGAAACGTGATAGTCTGTTAAGCAACGTAACTTCCAGAATCAACAACAAGGTCTTATAAACATTCAAGTCACCAAAGTAAAGTGTGATAAACTTCTTCTGACTGCATTATACTAAAGAAAATTTTATGATATCAGGGGGAGCATCTAATAGTGTGTTGAACTCTTTTCCTTCACCGAGGTTTCTTTTTCCTACATGGTTTTGTTACTCATAAAGGTTTTTAATGAGACAACAACAAACACCGGGAATATAATTTCCAAGTTAAGGCTATTGTCTTTCCTACGAGGATTTTCTGCCTTAGGAGTTGTGAAGAAACTAGTCAACTGCAACGTAGCAAAGTGATCATCTGCAACAGATTAAGTTTACTTGTATTTGTCACATTGTACTCTTTTCCCTTCGTCAAGGTTTTATCCCTCTGGGTTTTACTTGTCAAGGTTTTAATGAGGCAACGTATACGCATCCAACTATGTTCAAGGTAAATTAATATTGTACTCTTTTTCTATAGTTTAGGTTTTATCCCTCTGGGTTTTCCTGACGAAGTTTTAACCAGGCAATTAACTTAGACTCGTCGATCTTTGAAAATCATATTTCATGTGATGAACTACATGTAAATTACGTGACAACATGTGAAGTACTAAATGTGAAGAGTTTTACCAAGGTTTTATCCCAATGGGTTTTTTTCTTTGTCAAAGTTTTAATGAGGCGATTGATTTCGGCACAAGTCATCAAGAAGAGTACGACATATGAAGAAACACATTCAAAGCACCATATTTGAAGTACTATGTATAAAGCTTTGTTATTGAACCGCACAAGGGGGAGTGTTATAGGGCATGTGGCCCATGGATGTGCGGTCCATTAGACGACTAGGTTTTCCCTTTCCTATATATTAGAACCTTATATTATGTAATGGCTAATGCCTCTTTATCAATAAGAAGTTCTTCTCCTTCTCCACCTTTATCTCTTGCTTTAACCTAATCGATACTACAAAAGCAACGAGATTTTATTAGTATTATTATTATTTTATTTTTGAAATTGTACGAGGTACCTTGAAGGACCAAGTAGTTTGATTAGTGCATAGTTCAGTTCTTATTGTAGTTGCAGCGATCCCTTTCATACTTTTGATTGATTGTATCTTTTGTTTTTCGTATGGAAATATTATGTGGAGCTTCTTGAGAAGTTAAGAACTAATGTCATTGTTGACTAAAATGTTAGGCGTTGAGAAATAATCATCGCATGTACATTACTTATAAATGAATAATTTAATGCACGCAGCCCTTCATGATAAAGAATTTGTCACAATTTTTAGATATGAATAGTATTGATCCAGTATAATGTTCATTTCCAGAAATCTAGAGTCGTTAATTTAAATACCATTCCTGATCCCTTAACTGTCTACCTTGCTAATTGTATGCAGGTGGAAATTTCTTTATTGTCAAAGTCACTTTAGTTGGGCAATGTATTGAACCAGATCGCAATGAATTCATCTTGAAAAATGTTGGTGAGTTGGGTATCAAATGTGCATCCCAATTTTCTGATCCCTTACCCAGGTAATGTCCCGCCTCTTCTAATCATGTGTTATTTCATATGTTGCTTCCCAGACATGTGACTTGATTTATTAATTTCTAACCTGATAGAAAATCTTACATAGATCATACAATCTTAGCTGGATGTATGTTTGTTATATTCTAAAGCAAAATGCTTATTTATGGTGTGCTTGAATAAAAATAAAAAAAAAAAAATCTAATGCATGCAACAGGGATGCGGAGCGGGCCCGCCACACTAGTTAGCCGATCCGAACGGCCGGGTGCGTAGCATGGGCTGCATACCAGTACTTTTCATAAGATATACCACCGGATTATTCTCTAAATAATTCTAGAAACCACTGGATTATTCTCCAAGTAATTCTAATCCTTGCAAGTAATTTTTCAAAAAAAAAAAAAAAGGTTCCTATTCCTTGAAGGTTACCAAAAATAAGGGGGTGCCTAATCCGAGGTTTACATCTATAAATAGTTGCTTAGAGTGCTTTTGGAGGGGTACAGGCAGAAAAGCTAGAGAAATACTAGACGGAAACAAATTAATAGGAAGGAAGAAACAACACCTAGGGCAGAAAAGGTAAAGAAATTTATATTACTTGTACTTATATTCTAATTTTGCGGCTATTCTATAAAAATCATGGACCAGAATTGATCATATTCAGTCTCGTTATGTGAAAACTTTGTTATTAAACTCATTTTTCCCCTTAGTCATGTTTTCCTCTTGATTTACAGTGTGTGTGACAATTGATGGTTCTTCTTCTTGATTTACAGTATGTATGACGACGAAGTTACCTCTGGAGGAGGCAGCAGGAATACTTCTGATGACGAAGGAGGATACGACTCCTCTGACAGTTATCTTGATTCAGATGAAGGTTGGGCTTCCCCTGTTGACTATTGTTACCCAGAGGAAGAGAACTACGTCTCTGAAAATGATGTCAGTGAACGAAGAGCACCAAATTCAAAAGTGGTGAGTAAGAAATATTTACACTTGGGATATTATATTATAACACTAGGTTCCACACCTCCACTGCCTTCGGGAGATTATCAATGCTAAGCTAATTATCAATTATGTCAAGAACATAACATATATTAGTTTTAAAAAAAAAAAACTATGTGAGAATTATAGTTTTACACCGTGCCTTGTCCTCGCCTCGTTGGGGCTCGAGGTTTTACACCCGGGTGCCGCGCCGCTATACGCCGTAAATATTATTGGTTTAGGTGCCCGTGCTAAGTATACACAGTATTAATCTTTTTTTTCTAGATGGGGAATCCAAGTTTAGGTTTGGCCTTCAACTTCGCATGAATCATGCTTTATTTGACTTAGAAGTACAAGAGTCTAATCCAAATGTAACATATTAGACTCATGAATATCAAAATATCGTGTTGTGTCAAATGTGAAGCACATCATTCACCATGAAATTATTATGTTCCAGTTTTGTAATTTGGGCTGCAATGGCTTATGCTACAGTTCTATTTTCTTCATTTGTCTTTGCATCCAAACATAAGGACACTTGCATTGATTTTATTTTTGTACAAAGTGGTCTTGCTTGTTATACCTGTTTTCCAATATGTAATAATCGGTCTGGCGTGCTCTTTCCTTGCAGGTGTATGGTTTGGGAAGAGAAGAACACGAGAGGCTTGGGTTCGGAGATGACAAGATCAGTATAATGGAGCCTCAGACGGTTTAATTTTCTTGTCGGAGAGCACACGATGGAGGTTCATGATACTAATTAAAATAGTTCTCATATGAATTGACAAAAACTTAAGGTTCTCACTTCATAATTTGTGTATTGATTGTGTATCTGATTCTTTACAAGGTGACCTATTTATATACATTACAAAAGACATATTGTCAAAAAGGAAAGGAAGAAAAATAAGGGATGTTGTCAAAAAGGGGAGGAAGAAGAAATAAGGGAGGAAGAAAATAATGGCCATTCTAGAAGATAACATGTGTTTCATATTCACAATTAATACCCTCCCTCAAACTCAAGATGGTGCAACACACATGTTGATTTTGGAAACCAAAAAACTCAGACGAGCTGAAGTCAGTGTTTTGGTGAATAAATCAGCGAGTTGCAATTCCGAGCGAACAAAAGGTAAAACAATAGTCTGTTCCTTGAAGTGATGTCGTACAAAGTGACAATCGATCTCAATATGTTTTGTACGTTCATGAAACACGTCATTATGGGCAATGTGAATAGCAGCCTTATTGTCACAACACAATGGAGTAGGTTCTGATAAATGAACTCCCATATCTTCAAGGAGCCATCGTAACCAAACAATCTCAGAAGTTGTATGAGCAAGAGCTCTATATTCGGCCTCAGCACTAGACCGAGAAACTATACTTTGTTTCTTACTACGCCAAGAGATCAAAGATTTTCCTAGAAACACACAATATCCTGTGGTTGAGCGTCTATCTATGATGTCACCAGCCCAATCTGAATCTGAATATGCATGAAGACAAAGATCAGAAGTAGATGAGAACTTTATACCTTGATACAAGGTGCCTTTGATATAACGTAATATCCGAAGTACTGCAGCATAATGTGTGGACCTTGGAGCAGACATAAACTGACTAACTACATGAACTACATGGCTAATGTCTGTCCTTGTGATAGTCAAGTAATTTAGACTTCCCACAAGCTGACGATATAATGTAGGATTGTATAAAACTTTTCCTTCGAAGGGATTAAGCTTCACATTTAGTTCAAGAGGTGTATCTGCAGTATTACTATCTGTTAACCCAGCACGTTGAAGAATTTCGGAGGCGTACTTTACTTGTGAGATGAAATAACCATCAGATGACTTATCGACCTCGATACCAAGAAAATACCTTAAAAAACCTAAGTCTTTCATTTCAAAACATGAACTAAGATGAAGTTTAAGAGCAGTAATTCCTTCTAGATCATCACCTATGATAACCATATCATCAACATACAAGAGGAGAGTAACCATACCCTTCTTAGTTGATCGAGTAAACATTGATGAATCATAAGCACTTTGATTGAATCCATACTGAAGGATATCATTATAAAACTTCTCAAACCAAGCTCGTGGTGCTTGTTTAAGTCCATACAAGGATTTACGAAGCTTACATACTTGATTTGGAGAATGAACCATTCCTGGTGGTGGTCTCATATACACTTCTTCTCGAAGTTCTCCATTAAGGAAGGCATTTTTGACATCCATTTGATGCATATTCCAATTATGAGCAGCAGCAACAGCAAGGAGAGTACGTACCGTAGTCATACGAGTAACAGGAGCATATGTTTCTTCATAGTCTATACCATATTCTTGGGTATATCCTTGAGCAACCAAACGAGATTTGTAACGATCTATCTTGCCTTCTGAATTTGTTTTGATCTTTTACACCCATCTACTTCCAATAACTGTTTTCCCTAGTGGTAAGTCAACCATATCCCATGTACCAGCGTTCTTGTGTGCTGTGAGTTCTTCCCCCATAGATGTTTGCCAGACTGGACTTAAAGATGCTTACCTGTATGATTTTGGTTCATGCATAGATAAAATGGATGACAAAGAACAATGATAATCTGCAAACCTGGATGGTGGTCGACGAGTTCGTGGAGGCAAAACATCATTTTCAGGTACAAGATCCCCTTCTAGAGAAGCAATGTCAGGATTTTCCATAGAGTGGTCATGTGGAGTTTCGAAATTTTCAAGAGGAGTGACTTCTGTGGTGGTTGATGGAATAATTGTAGGCTGAGAGTTGGATAGAGATATATCCTCAAAAGGATCTAGATACGTAAATTGTTCTAGAGTAGAAGACTTGCTACTAGGAAGAGACCAAAAAGGTATATTTTCCCAAAATGTAACATGACGAGAAACACGTAAGCGTCGACTCTCTGGATCATAACAACGATAACCTTTTTGTTCAATACCATAGCCTAAAAACACACAGATAGCATTCTTTTTACTAAGTTTGTTTCGTTCTCGTTCAGAGAGAAGAACAAAACAAGTTGAACCAAAGACACGAAGCTCAGAATAATTAGGTTTCTTATCATAGAGACGTTCATAAGGTGATATTCCTCCTGTGACTATAGATGGAATGCGGTTTATTGTGTAAACTACAGTAAGGACTGACTCACCCCAAAAATTAGATGGAACTTTGAAAAGAAGTTGGGTTCTAGCTGTCTCTATGATGTGACGATGTTTTCTTTCTGCTATACCATTTTGTTCTCAGTAGTTTCTGTACAAGATAACTGAAGAATAGTACCTTCTGTTTTGAGAAATTCTTTGAAAGGAGTTGATATGTATTCACCTCCTTGATCAGCACGGAAAGTTTTAATGGATTTTCTAAATTGAGTTTTGACCATTCTAGAGAAATCTTTGTATATTTTCAAAAATTCTGATCTGGAACTGAAAAGGTATAGCCATGTAAAACGAGAAAAATCATCAATGAAGATAACATAATATAAAGCCCCTCCCTTAGAGGCAATGGGAGACTTTCCCCACACATCTGAATGAATAAGATCAAAAGGTTCAACTGAATGTGTAACACTATTATTAAAAGGAAGCGCAGGTTGTTTACCCAACTTACACGAAATGAAATAAGGTTCTTTATCAACTTGAATTGTTCCTCACTAGTGGAAAATGGGGTATCTTCAACCCACATCCGTGACCCTCATTGACGGTCAAAGTACCTTGGACCGGTCAAGACAGTCCTAGATCTAATAAAAATGCGGATCATAACTAGGAGCGTCAATAACAGTCATTGTATAAAATTTTTTATTAATATTTTATTCCTCATTCTTTAACCCACACTGTGACCGATGATCTTAGATTTTCCTATAGTTCGGATTTTTGGGCCCCACCCTTTTGATGGTCACGATTAACCAAACTGAACGACTGGATAAGCTATACATATTTCTTCTTTTGACCACCCATTCTTCTTTTGACCACCCATTCTTCTTTTGACCACCTCACCCATATCTTCTTTATACTCCCTGTCAAAAGAGAACGAAGCTCAGTTCTCTTTCATCCTCTCACAGCCGCACATCAAACGCTTCTCTAACTCATTTCTCTTAGTGTTTGATAATCATGCCTACCTGTGATACTAGAAATAGAAGTGAAGGTGGTTAATAAGGAAGTAGAAGAAGACATTGGGTTGAATCTGAAAAATCTGAAACCAATGAATCTCACAGTATTGTTGTTGATTAGACATTCACAATATCTTCTTTTAAGGAATATCATACATGACAAGTTTATTTTGGTTTTTCTCTTGTATTTTAATTTTGGGGTTAGGGTTTTGATTTTATAATTTTTAGGGTTCGATTGCTGGATGAGTTTAAATGTTTTATGTTATTTGTTCTTGATTTGAAAGTGTGCTCTTGCTGAATCAGATTCGAAAGGGTCTTTGTCGATTTTCAGAAAAGAAGATTAAAGAATAGTTACTGCTGTGTGCTGCATATGATGAGATTCTAGAGGCTGATGTCTTTGAATCCCCCGGTTAAAAATTAAAGCTCTTACTTTTGGTTAGTATTCAGTTTCTTCTACCAATCTTCATTTTTTATTTAATTTTGATTTTTGTTTTAATTTTAGGGTTTATGGGTTTTGGTTTTAATTTGTTTGTGTTTTGTGTGGTTATAGATGTGGAAGAATTTTTCACGTAGTGCCATCCTGGTGATGATACGACTTCTCCTTTTACTGAAATCTATATTTACGCCATTTTGTTTTGGGCTATTTTCATGTTCTTCGGTTTTTTCTTGATTTCTAGTTATCAATGTTGGTATGATTAGTAAATTAGGGTTGATTTGGGGGGGGGGGGGGGTTAGGTTTTTGTTTTGTTTTCTTGATTTTTGATGTCCTGATTTGACCGAATTAGGGGATTTGATTTGATTTTGATTAAGAATTCCTAGTGTTTGAAGAGGGTTTTAGTTTGGCGTTTCAAAATGAGTATGACTGGATGTTGTGTTAGACTGAGATAACGGGTTTTCATACTCAAGAATGACCTATGCATATGATTCTTGTAGTTAAATTCTGTGATTTTTGCTCAAACAGAGTCGTAGTAGTCAAATTCTGGGGTTGATGCTCAAATTGAGTTTGTAATTGATTGTGTTAAGCCTTGGTTTGGAATTGTTGGAAAGGCATCATTGGTGGAAATGAAATTTTAGCTTAGGGATGATAGCGAAAGATGATTTATGTCCCTTCTTCTTAAATATTTCTCTATTTAAGTGTTGTATGCATGGCTAACAAACTAATCTTCCTAAATTTAGGATATATCCGGTGTATGGTTCAACAACATGTTGATCCAAACCAGTGGGATGATGCAATATGTATATATACAATGGAGGTTATAAAGTATTCTTACCAAGGCTATGTCAGTCCCGGATAATCAACAACACCAACAGCAGGTATTCTCTCGTTCTTGCTCTCATTTTTCTGATTTTAAGTTTCAATATCTAATTTATCATGTAAACTATAGCCAGCTAACAACTCTCTTAACTTGATTTTGTTTTTGCTCCTTCCAATGATCTGATTAGATAAGATCATATGGTGGGTTTGGTTTGCTTGAGACAAGATCATAGTTTTTCATGGGATGTTTTATGTCTTTTATCTTAATTAGTTAATTCTAATTTTGGTGGGTTTGGTTTGCTTGAGACATACAACAGATACTCACATATCTTATAATTGTGCATTATGATTTGGTTTGCAGGCTAAACGATGACTTGTACTCCCCAAGCAGTGGATGTGAGGAAAGATAATGTTCTTATTACTACTACAAAGGCTACTAGCACTGGAGCGGTATGAATAACTATCCCATGTGATCATATGGTTGGTACTCGAGAGACATCAGTAGAGAGTGTCATGACCTTTGGGTTTGTTAGATTTAAGTAAGCATTTTTGTTTGATGCCTTTTAGTGTTGGTCTCTGATTATTTGGTACTTATCTACTGGATTCATAGATCCATCCTTTCTCGTTATGTTTATAATTTGGTATGGGATCTGACAGTTCATGTTGATTGTTTTTCTTTTATGTTTTGAGTAGCGAACGGTCTTTACACAGCAGGTCTTATCCAAGGCCTTGAACTAGCTGGTGTGTGTTGATTCTCTACTTGTGCATTCAATTTATAGATGTATTTTAATTTATATATCTTTCCTTTTTGTACTCTAGCCACTGATGTTGTCGTAAAATTCCTTTTCAGGTTGACCAGACACCTCTTCCTTTTCTATTCATGAGAACAGTTATTCAAGCTATTGATGATTTTCCAACTCTGGTAATTAAACTATATGTTGTTTTCTGTTCAACATGCATTGTTCTAAATTACTGGGAAAATTTGGAAAATTATTTCCACTGCAGTTGCCATAGCATAAGATGGAGTGAGATCCTATACCTATTATGTGTGATTATTTAACCACATGATCCCGCCATTCAAAGATAATGAATGTATGAATTATGTAGCTAGGACTTAAGATTAGTTGTTTTGACCAATAAGTAACACCAATGAATCCATGCAAGAGTTTTCTCTTTGAGTGTTCATGTATTTCGACCATTGTGACCCCATTTACACTTTCTAAAGGGCCCACATCTTTTATCTTTGAGTACAACAGACTGTTGTTAACTTATATGCTTTTGTGCCTCTTAGGTTGATTTTGTGATGGAGATACTCACCAAACTTGTCAATAAACAGGTATTGAGGTTCAAACCATTGCCTTGTTCTTTGTCCAATGTTTGTCTCTGCATATGTTCAGGTTGTGAATGATGTTTGGTGATATACTGATTGTTATTTTTGGCTTTAGATTTGGAAAATGCCAAAGTTGTGGGTAGGATTCTTAAAATGTGCATCTCAAACCCAGCCGCATTCTTTCTGCGTGTTATTGCAGGTAAATCATCTAGTTTCTTTTGGATGATGGGCACTTTTTGTTTTACTTTTTGTTGCGTTGTCTTAAATCCACAAATGGTGCGACTTCTTGCAGTTACCTTCTCCACAGATTGAGAGTACGCTAAACATGCATGCAAACCTCAGAGTTGGTCTTGCTTCTCATGCCAACCAACCTAGTATAAGATCCACACTGCCAAGGTAATCAATCATATCATTGTACCTCTAAAGTGAAATATCTAACTATTAAAATGAAAGATGTTTCCCATCAACATATGGTAGGAAGAGGCTAAAGTTTTTGATCGTGTTTTATTTCGTGGAAATGAAATTTGTCTCTAGTTACCCTGTGCAAGTCATGGTTTTTGGGTTCTAGGTTTTAGGGTGAGTACATGTTTAAAAAGAGTGGTGGATGTTCCAAAACGTGATGAGAACTCTGAACTCCCCATGTAAAAAACTGCACTCTTTCATGCAGGAGTTTTGACCATTTGAAAGTTCTCATGCATAAGTTCTTGACAGGGAAAACGTTTTAGTGAATTAGAAATATTACCATGACCGAGTCTGACTAATAAATTGTAATGGTGAAAAAATAAAAACAGATCAACTTTGGCCGTCTTGGGTCTCGCCAATGAGCCACCACCACTACATGCACAAAGATCGTACCACCTATCTGCGCTACACTTAGAAACAGGTTCTTCAGTTCAGGTGGCTACACTAACTTAACACATTCATATTCATCGGAAGACCATAAATTGTCGGTAGAAAACACGTACAGAACACATACTTGAAATGCCAAGCAAAATGGTTGGTGACCATCCACCTCTGTTGTTCAACTTAACAGACTTCCAATGTAATAGCGAACCCCTGCTTGGGGAAATTTATTGGCGGAAGAGTTGTTGCATAGTGCAATTGGTCCAAGACAATCCATTGCAGCAAATAATCTTGTGAAGAAAGCAGGAAGGCGACCATATGTGATTAGTTACAATAACTGTTGAAGTAGCAGGCAGGGATGGGAATCCTGAAAACCTCACCAGTTCTTTCTCACATTTTCTGTATTAAGGAAGCTTGGTAACATTCTTTAAATATCATTTTTTCATAGTCATAGATAACAGTTGATGATGAATCTTATAATATTGTTTGCGCTATTGCATCAGGTCCGCTGATAAGTCTGTTCGAGTGTGTTAGACCTTCGAATCCCACCGCTAATGTTGTTGCATTTCCCGATATAAAAAATTTAAGTACACAAAGAAGATGTTATTTGCGTCCATGTTTGACATGGTAAGTGCATGTTTCATTCAATTGAGGTTTGGAAATTTGAACCTATATGAATTGTACAATGAATTTCGGTTTTTAAAATCAGCAAATATCCATTAATATAAGACCATGTGAACTTCTTAACAACGTTGCATCTAAACTTCTTAATAATGTAAATGAAGTTTAATTTAGGCTCTTACTAATTCATTTTCATTATTCCAGAGTATTGTAATGCACTCAGCTACCAATTTATATCTAGGCACGCGGATGTCATGGCAAGAGTCCTTGCAGTCAAGGGAGAAAGGTATGGGTGTGAAGTTGAACATTCATTCACTTGTTTAAAGTAATGTATTACCTTAGCAAGCTATAGTTTAGGATCGGAAGGATGAAAACTTGTGTTTATTTTAATTCCCCCCTTGGAACCTATGTTTCTAACAATTTTTTCATTTTTTTATAAGCATCTGTAGTTAGAAATATACATACTAATGTTTCCAACTATGTTTTATACTGATGGCTTATGATGGACATCAGGCTTTCCGATTATCCAATCACGGGAATAAGCAAAGGTGGTATTCCTAGATTTATGTTGATTGCACGTTTGGAACTACTTGAAATCCTTAATGGGGGTGAGGTTAGTGCAGCCTTTCATCTTAACTTTGCCGGTGCAATCTGGTTTTAACGTTTCTTTGTGAACTGGAATAAGATTATTTTTTTTTTGAAGTTACTGGTGTCCTGCTTTACCAAGGATGCTATACATGAAGATTACTTCACAAGTACGCCTTTCTATTTATTCCCATAAATATGATTCATTTTGCTGTGTACTAATGGGATCAACCAATGTATTTTTTGATGTCTGAATCGTATATTAGTTGTGCATATGGATGAGCTATTTTCCCGTGAGTTTATTTTCCTATAATGTGTATATGTTTGAGTTCTTGAGTATTGTGACATCCCCACATTAATCAGCTGATGGATTTTGCTGTGCAGGTACACCGTTATGAACTAGGAATAAGTTTTTCATTATCATCGGAGTTTATAATTTTGTTGTTTAATCAATAGTTTTTTAGTCCATCATTTTGTAACTGAATCCTAGAACTTAGTTACGTTTCTTATAAGATTACACTGGTCAGAACTACAGATTTTAATTCTTTTTGTGTAATTTGAAACCAATGAATCAATGAATGTTTAATTGAATGATTATTTGTGTGCAAGTTTAATTTGATTCTCATTTTTATTTGATTTGAATTTTGTTTTCATTCTCATTTGAATCCGCTTAATTTGGGTTTCATTTGATTCTCATTTAAATTTGAGTTTGATTTCAGATTTAGTCAGACAGACAATCTGAATCTATTTTTTTTTATATTAAGATTTATATCTATGACTGATTAGAGTCAGTCATAAAGTATTGACTGTTAAAATCGGTCGTTGATATAAGATTTTCAACGACCCCCAGAGACACGTCATAGTTGAAAAAGACGCTCAAACAGCGACCCTTTCTTTGATCGACAAAGCAAGTCATAGATACGAGTTAAATGACTTGCTTTGTCGGTCGCGAAACTGCTGATTTCCACTAGTGCCTAACAGTCCTTTATTGATCATATATGTAAGACGCGGAAAAGAGACATGGCCTAGCTTAGAATGCCAAGACATAAATGGGGACACAGTAGAAGGAAGGGAGTTTGCAACTGCAGCAGTAAGTTCATTCTTTGATTGTTGAGGAACAATGAGAGTTTCAAGGAGATATAATCTGCCAACTCTACGGCTTATCCCAACAAGCTTCTCTGTCCTGGGATCCTGTATTACACAACCAAAGGAGAAGAAATAAATGTTAAAACCCTGATTACACAGTTGCCCAATTTATATAAGATTCATCTTGATCTTTGGAACAAGTAACACATCAGGTATACGTATTTTATCTGAGACTTTAACATGTCCAATATGACTAGCAGCTATTTCGGATCCATCCGCAGTTTGTATTTTAGGTGTAACAATAGGATGCTTGCTTTCAAATACATTAGAATTGAATTTCATATGATTAGAAGCACATGAGTCAAGAAACCAACCATTTGAAAAGGTACCTGTGGGAACTGAAAAAGCAGATGCTGTTGTAGAATTATTATTACCAATTGCAAGGGCTTGTTTGAGCATCTCTTGAATATCAGCAAGATTATTTGATGTAGATGATGATGATTCAGGGCTTCTTTCTAACACAGGTGCTGCAAGAATGGAAGGCATAGATGTGTATGCAGTTCCATTTAACCTTCTTCTTTCTCTCATGTTTCTTGAAAATGGAGATGTATAGTTTCCTATTGTATGACCGGGTTCTTTACAATAATTGCATTGAATTTGTGAGTTTGATCCTTGGTGAGTTGGAATTTGAGATGCTGATTTTTGTGACATACTATGTGTTGTTGGTAAAGTGAAGTTATTGGCCAAGTGACCAGGCTTCTTGCAGTTGTAACACTGAACCTGTGACATGTCACGGTAGTTTCTCACGAGAGTTGACAAAGATTATTAAAACCTCCACGCGAAGGAACGGCAAACACAGCAGGTATCTCTGGCTTGATCCTTTTCCGAGTTTCTTCAGTAATAAGCTCAGACAATGCAGCTTCTACAGTAGGGAGAGGAGATCGATGAATGATTGAAGATCTTACAGTCTCAAAATCATCTCTTAACGCCATTAGGAGTTGAACCAGTCGCGACTCTTCTCTGTATTTCTGCCACATTTCGATATCTATAGTCCAATTGGGTTCCATCAGTGCTAGCTGATTCCATATAATTGACATCTCGAATGAAAGTCTGAGATTGACTGATCCATCTGCTGCTTCATAGAACGAATATCTTTTTCTAGTTTGTAACGTTGAGCAAAGTTGATTTGGGTATACCTTTTTGAAAGAAACTCCCATGCGTCTTTGGCAGTCTCAAAACCAGTAAGTTGCATACTTATGGAGGTGATTACTATATTGCTTATCCATGTGAGTATCTTGTGATTGTTGATCTCCCAGTCTTCGCGCTTTCTCCTTCAGTTCCTTTTTCTCTTTGCTTTGCTAGGATCAACTTCTTTATCTGTAATAACAACACCCGAGAGACAAGACTGGGCTTCTTGGCTTTACCATCAATATATTTCCACATAGCTTTTCCTTTGAGGAAACTTCTCATAAGGAAGGACCAATGGTTATAGTTTGTTCCATCAAAATTTACGGTGATAGGTTGATAATATTCACGCGACATATTGAACGATAACAGAAAGGATTTTGGATACTAGAATTTTTGGATACTAGGATCTGATACCATGACAAAAACTTAAGGTTCTCACTTCATAATTTGTGTATTGATTGTGTATTTGATTCTTTACAAGGTGACCTATTTATATACATTACAAAAGACATATTGTCAAAAAGGAAAGGAAGAAAAATAAGGGATGTTGTCAAAAAGGGGAGGAAGAAGAAATAAGGGAGGAAGAAAATAATGGCCATTCTAGAAGCCATCCATTCTAGAAGCTAACATGTGTTTCATATTCACAATTAATATGAATTATCTCTCCGTTAGGTGAATCTTCTTAGTTTATTTGTAGTAAATCATGTTCTGCCTTTTGAAGTATATTATTTATCTTTTCAGGTTTCCTGTGGTGGCACTCACTTTGTCGCATTAACTCGCAACGGACGACTGTCCACGGTATGTATCCTATACAATAGCATTGAGTACCCTACTTTTTTACTGTTCTTGGGACTCCATGTCAATTACGAGATGGAGATATATTATTAGAAACCTGGCAAAGCTAAACATAAAGAGTATACTTGGATGATGTTATAACGACAAGGATGTTTTGCAGGATGACCCTGAACTAAATCTTTCAAGGTTTCCTGTGGTAGCACCCACTCTGTTGCATTTGATTCACGGCGAGCGAAAGTTCACGGTATGTAGCCTACACAAAAGTTTTGAGTAACCTACACAATAGTATTGAGTACCCTACTTTTTTACTGCTCTCGGGACTCTATGTCACTTGCGAGATGGAGATAAATTATTAGAAACCCGGCAAAGCTAAACATAAAGAGTATACTTGGATTTTTTTTATAACGACAAGGATGTTTTGCAGGATGACTCTGAACGATATCGTTCCAAGTATCCTGTTCTGGTACCCACTGTGTTGGATTTCATTCGCGGCGAGCTAAAGTTCGCGGTATGTACAAGTTTTGAGTACCCTACATTTTTACTGTTTTTGGGACCTCCATGTCACTTACGAGATGGAAACAAAAAATCACCTTTAAATAGAAAGGAACCTGCGAAAGCTAAACATTATCATGTTTACAGTATATAATTGGATGATGTTATAACAACAAGGATGTTTTGCAGGATTACAAGTGTGACTCTGGAGCTAAGGATATTTGGAAGATGATGTTACGTTCTTGCGTAACTGATCTTGTAGAAGGCTTCTGGGAAGAAGAAGAAGTTGAAACAGCAAGGGTTTGACCCTTCTTTCTACCTATTTTGTCAATGGATTAATGAAAAATGGTTTCGGTATCGTTAGAGGGACGCCGGACCTCAAGTATCATCAAAGGGACACTAATACCTTTGTTAGAAAAGACTAACAATCTTTTACATAAACATTCTCTGCTTTCTTCATTCATTGATTGAGAATTTATACACATGGAGAGAAATTACATAACTTACCTAAAACTAAGAAATAACTGCATATGAAACTGACTAATCTAATGGTTATCTAAAGATAACCGTACACAATCTGAAACATAATAAACACCTATAACTAAGGGACGTGAAGTCCCTGACTTTCCACACAACAATTTAAATCAAACTAAAATTCTAAACTAATACTAATTAATTACGGCACACCTAAAACACGTACATAACAATCCTTCCTCCTTGAAATTGCTCTTGTCCTCAAGAGCTTTTTTATCCTCCTATACGTCTGTAAATTCACTTTCATCATAAATACCTTCGATAAGGAAAATCTTCTTACAACAATGCCCTGGTTTGAATCTTTCATCACAGTTGAAACATAAACCTTTGTCACGACGTTCCTTAAGCTCGTTTGGTAAGAGTTTATTGATCACAGGACCTGCAGAATCAGGATTTGACACTATTGTTTCATTATTATTAACAATAGACAAAGCTTGTTCATTACGAGATTCATACAACCTTGCCAATCCTATTGCAGAGGACAGACTTTGCGGCTTGCAAGATTGAACATCTGTTCTAATAGTCTCCTTTAAACCACTCACAAAACAACCAACTTGCTGTGATTGTGATAACTTTCCAGCACGGATCAACAGCTTCTCGAACTGAACCTGATACTCTTTCACAGAACCAGTTTGTTGTAGCTTGGTCAAATCACCGAAAAAATCTTGGTATTGAGTTACCCCGTACCTGCTAAGAACACATTTCTTAAAATACTCCCATGTTATTATAGGAGTTTCTGCCTTTTGTATTTTCAACCATAGTTGAGCATCGTTTTCCAAATTAAACGAAGCTATTGGAACCCTTTCTTCTTCTGGAATTTCATGAAAATCAAAATACTGTTCTGCCCTACATATCCAACTAGTTGGATCTTCGGTACCATTGAATTCAGGAAACTTTAACTTTGCAGCAGAAGAATTCTTAGAGTTATGTGTGGAGTTTTTACTTACATTACGGTTCACACTATTGGATTCATCATCACCTTCCTTGTCAAAAAGTTTATCTAGACGAGAACTAAAGGCTTCAAAAAATTCTTTTATGCTCTTGTTCATATCTTCTTGCTGTGCTGTTATTTTTTTGACTGCATCCTCCAATTTCTGTATCCTGTTATTGTCCTCCATTGCTGTCTCTGGATACCAGTTGTTACGTTCTTGCGTAACTGATCTTGTAGAAGGCTTCTGGGAAGAAGAAGAAGTTGAAACAGCAAGGGTTTGATCCTTCTTTCTACCTATTTTGTCAATGGATTAATGAAAAATGGTTTCGGTATCGTTAGAGGGACGCCGGACCTCAAGTATCATCAAAGGGACACTAATACCTTTGTTAGAAAAGACTAACAATCTTTTACATAAACATTCTCTGCTTTCTTCATTCATTGATTGAGAATTTATACACATGGAGAGAAGTTACATAACTACCTAAAACTAAGAAATAACTGCATATGAAACTGACTAATCTAATGGTTATCTAAAGATAACCGTACACAATCCGAAACATAATAAACACCTATAACTAAGGGACGTGAAGTCCCTGACTTGCCACACAACAATTTAAATCAAACTAAAATTCTAAACTAATACTAATTAATTACGGCACACCTAAAACACGTACATAACAGATGACTTGGCCAAAAAAAAGCGACAAGATTTTGGTCAATGTGTTTGGTTACTATAAGAAAGAAAAACGTTTTGGAGGACACGCAGTTATTGTACGCGACATGTCTGCAGTGCCAATAGCTGCTACAGCCAACTTCACACGGTATGGAATGTCTTATCTTCATCATATTTTGGAGGGGTTAGAGGATGGTCTCGATCTTGCTTCGAAACATGGCTGTTCTAGTCCTACTGTGCTGTGCAATTCCAGATTAGTTGTTCAGCTTCTCAGAAAGGTTGCCTCTGACAGTTGCCGTTGCGATAGCAAAACGGTCAGTAGCATTTGCGTGAAATGTATGTCGAAAAGTTTCCCTCATTTGAAAGAGGTGTACTTGAAGAATTTGGTGCCTTTCATCGAAACAGTCCAAACAAAGCGAGGTTCCTCTACTTTTGAATGGGATTCAGGGAAGAATGAAGCTGTGCATTATCTGGAAAAACAGGTAAAAACAAGCTCACTGTGGCATGGATATCGTTATGAAAGGTTTGAAATGGAAGAACCAAAAGATTATACTGATGAGCTAGTAGACATTCTGTTCATGGACGCCTGCAACTTCAATGAAAGGGTTGGGATTGCAGTTTCCAAAGCCTCAACTGGAAATACCTCAAAGGATGGAGACAGGGCAGGGAACGATATTTTAGGGGATATAAGGGATGGAAGTGCAAATGTTGTGGCAGCAAACATAACTTCAAGCGAAGGGACTGATGTTGGTTTATCTACTGGGGAAAAGGTCATGACTAGTGATGATGATGGTGGTAAAGGGAAAGAGAAATTGCGTGAAAAATGTATATGGCTAACCCCATTTAGGAAAGACAAAGTAGGGGATAAGAATGGTGGGGAAAGGAAAGAGAAATCATGGGAAAAACCAATTAGTGCCGGTGATGGTGGTAAAGGCAAAGAGAAATTGCGTGAAAGTTGTATATGGTTGTATTGCCTCAGCTAATGCTAATTCACTGAGTTTCTTACTTTCTTCAGGTCCATATACTTTGGGTTTTATTTTAGAAATCTTTTCCACATAAATTTTCCATCCACCAACATCTGTGCACACTTCCTCCTCAGTATGACCCTTACCCTTTTCTGTAGCTCTCTTTGTGGCCTGGGCAAAACATTCGGTTTCATTCGGGCATTTTTGAAATTCCATCTTACTGGCCTGGGTTCCAATCGGACATTTACGACATTCGAATCTAAGTGCGTCTGGAAACAGAAGAGAACGAGCTAGAAGACTTGGTAATAAAACCGCAGGAACTATATCAGCGCATTAATAGGAGAATTCGACAATTGATATAGAACTAGGGTCACTTATTTAGGACGAGTTAAAACATGTAAGGACATAATGCCTGATTGACAACAACACTTGGACATGATAGAAAATAAAATCTAGTGCTTGCAAACAATAATGCGCGCTGTGTGTAAATTTAAAAAGGGTGAATTCCAGCAAGCACTACTGGATCATGCATGCATGTATATTGCAACTATAAGAGCATAGAGAGATAGATTTACATGTGGCATAAGAGATCATTCTGATGATTATCGAACAACTATCCGAAACCCTAGAACACAACAGAAACTTGAAAAAAAGTTGAGGAAACTTAGACATGATTGGAATTTCTTACTTGCAGGATCACATACCTGATACGGCCGGAAGAGCAGCACACGTCGTGTGGTGTCTGGTGCCCTCCCAGCTGCGGCCCTTGAAATTCCGGAGGACTTGCCATACACGCCCCCGCATCATGTTTCCAAGTTTTGAATCAAAAGAATGGCTTTGAAAATAATGCTGATGAGAAGAAAAAAAGAAGAAGAGGGAATGGCTTTCAATGAAGAGGCAGATGTGGAGATGTATATTGGGGTTGTAATGTTGGGTTTTAGTATTGTGACTTTTGTCTCATGTCGCTTAAGCTGCAAGAAATAAAAAGTAAAATAAATCAGCTATATAATTGGCCAGTTTGTAAGAGAAATAAAGGAAACAATACGACTCAAAATCTCAATAACTCAGTGGAACCTTGTTCATAGGGATATCTCCTCCAATTGGGTAGCCAACAACAGTGACTGCATCTTGGAGAGCAGGCAACAACCCAAATTCTATGAGGGGGACACCTATCCAGAACTCATCATCTTCTACTGTGAAGTAAAATCTCTGAGCATCATGATATGACTTAATTAAGCTCAGGTTATGCAAATAAAACATGTATACTGTGTGGGTTCATGACAACTGAAGGAATTTGATATCCGTTCCAGTTAATGGGTGTCGGAGGAGTACCTATATCACACTCGCTGCCAGTAGCTAACAATTTAGTCAAATAATAGAACTATAGCCGGATGATTGACCAGGAAATCCGGTTGCACAGTTGAAGCCGTATAAGTGGAGTATGCCCCAGCACCAGAGCAGCATCAGAAGCCCGTGTCAGAAGGAAGAGAAACGAAGATATGCAACTCGAGAACATTACTTGATTATGCTTCTCTACCAATAGATAAACATACAAGATTGACGAGAAGAAACATCTACATACTTTCTGGATCACCAAAAAAGTCAAATTACCAAGTGTAAGGTCTGTCTCGACTTTGGTGTGGCTTATGTGTTTTTCTCAGTTTAGCAATCAGGTCTATTTCTGGCGATATCCGAGTTGTAGAAGGTATGGTACAACACTGTCAACACATAAGCTTGTTGGTCTGGTGTTCAAATTCTGACACATGCACAGTTGTATAAGTTGCGCAAGTGTGCAGTCAGCATCCTATCAGACAAATAATAATGAACAGCGTATTAATGCATGATCACAATACTGCAGATTGAAAACATATCTTGTACTCATAAGTAAGGACATAATGTCTGATTGACAACAACAGTTGGAGTCTTGGAGATGCTAGAAAATCAAAACTAGTGCTTGGAAAACAATAATGCGTGCGAAAAGCGTCTGTGTGGAAATTCAAAAGGGTGAATTCCAGCAAGCACTACTGGATTACTGGATCATGCATGTATTCAAATTGTATGCTGAAAATGAATTGCATCTATAAGAGAGAGATATGCAAGTGGTATAAGAGATCATTCTGATGATTATCGAACAACAATTCGAAACTCCAGAACACAACATAGGTCAGGAACTTTGAAGAAAACGTTGAGGAAACTAGATGAATTTCATACATAAAAATAGACAAACCCTAGAACACAAAATCAAACAGAAACTTGAAAAAAAGAGTTGAGGAAACTTAGACATGATTGGAATTTCTTACTTGCAGGATTCTAAGTCTAACCACTAAATACTCAAGGGACAAACAACTATTCAAGAAAAATTACCTCCTCAAAAAAAACGTGGTCGGCAGGATTCGAACCTGCGCGGGCAAAGCCCACATGATTTCTAGTCATGCCCGATAACCACTCCGGCACGACCACATTGTTGTGTTGTTCAGCACAAGAAAACAGATTAATTCAAAAACTCTTTACCATATGACAAAAATACCCTGCTTTTTTGCCCAAATCAATAACTGAAGAACTTGACAGAGGATTTTATCATCAAGCACACCCTTTTGGGGAACCAATTACAGAAAGATACAGATGAGAAAGAGATAAAGAATCAGCACGTTCATGCGATTAATAGCATCAGACATGGTCCAAAGTAATTTAAGCAGAAAATCTATTTAAGGTTTTAAAAGCATTGAAGGGCTCCGCCAAGAAGGATACTGTCTAACTTGTAAAATAACCAGGCAGTTTAGTTGCAAAATCATGAATTCACATTACAATTACACTGTTCCAAAAAGGATAAGTATGGCAGGCGCATGGATATTATTATGTAGTAACAACGAATTTAGCTTGAAAGTTAAGTGTACAATACCACCTGAAAGATTCCTTGCTTGGACAAACTCTGAACATTACTGGAATTTGACCATCCTTGGGAACCAACAGGGCAATAACATAGTGACTTGGCTGCACGGAAAATGACTTTTCCGAGTTATGGATTAGATGAATTTATAATATAGACATAACGAAATGCAATACACCAATTAAGGTAAAGAAGCCATTTGTGGTAACAATAAAAACACGGTGCTGAAACTCTAATACATGTATTGCAAACAAGAGGAAGATAACTTCTTAAGACTTGTACACAATCTCAATTAAGGCATCACTTAACAGCACAATATATCAGGCAGCTAAACCCTTATTATACCATGAAATTTCAGTGTTTCAAGGTTGTGCATGTTCTTGCAGATTTTGTGAATGGGAGAATCAAAAACATTTACAACTGCAATTGTCATATATCAAACTTACAGGTAACCATGTTGAATCCTATCTCATTAAATGAGGCATCAATATGAATTAAGCTGGCAATTTGAAGGCCTAAGGCCTAGTCTGAAAATTCTCTCCCTTCCTCCAGTATTATATCAGCGGTTTCGTCTCAACATTAATCTTTTTTTTCTTATTTATGTCCAATCATATATTAAAAAAACAAAAGTATTCTACGTAAGTAAAAGGATTCGGCAACAACAAATGCTAAAATCAAATAAAATAAAAAATGTTCACTCACAGGATACTTCGAACAATTTTGAGGATCTCCATAAGTTCGATTAGAAGCATCTGCAACGGCAGTAATGAAGCCAGAGGCAGATAGACCACTAGTTTCTCGGTCATGTGAACCTTTCAATAAAAACACCTGCATTTGGAAAAGCAGTGTAACAACAACTCACCTGCATTTGGAAAAGCAGTGTAACAACAACTGTTATTGACTCTTCTTACGTACAAGTTAAGCTGCTACGGTAAGGTGATAAAATTCCTTAATGAATTTCATCATCGATAATTCCCGCGATATAGTAAAAACACGAATTATCAAAGAACTCGTTTCAGTTTTGAATGGGCAACCAAACACTACAGCATTTGATGAAAATAAATTACCTCAGGAGAAGACCTCGAGAAAATGACCTCCCCAGTGCCAAGCAATGCCTACATACTACCAGACATAAATACTTAAATAGGGATACAAAAGTTCACGGAAAAAAATAGTTACAAAAAAGAAGGAAGAGAAGAGTATGCAAAATAAGCATCCTATGAGTACAACACTTCCTATTCAGGGAACTGTACAACTGTCAAAAATCTTGGTCAATTCTTGTAGCAGTATTGACATATGCCTCATAATCATAAACAATCAAATATATGGTCATCGAAACTTACCAGTGAGGGGGAAACTGAAGTAAGAAGGGATCCCATTGCATAAACAAGTCAGATCCCTTTCCTCAACTGCTCCAGAACACTAGGGTTTCCTGTGGGGAAGACTTAATGGTGTCAAAGGTTGCAAGCTATTGAAAACCATGAGTGAACCAATAATTTCTGAAAGAAAACAAATGTGGGTTAGCTCAAGACAGTAGTATATATAGAGAGACTCTGCAATCAAATCATCAAGTTGTACAAGAAGAAACTTAAGCACGATGAAGACAACTACGATTTTGAAGGTTTACAACGCCATCTTCATATGGAAGAGGACTCTTATCAAACTGAAACTCATTCTAGAGCAAACAATGTGAATTATTTGAAGCTTAAAAATGATAATCAATTTAAGAAGAAAATTCCTAACAAGAATTGTTGGATGTTTTCTGAAATCGAAGAAACTAAAAAGGGTTTATGTCTCATAATGTTTGTCGTCTTTTATTGTAACTACCTATCAGTTATACTAAAAAGGGTTTTCATTAGACTATACTGAAACCATAACATGGCAAATTTTTACAGTCATGTCTTTTGACATATCTAATTGCAGAAAGTCATGCAGTATATGCAACATTAACACCAAATACGATTAAGTTTCCCGCCAAATGTTTCAGCAATTATCCCTAATATTGATTGCTGGATATTGCAAGCCGTCTCTTTAGGTAAGAAATCATAAAAACTGGGTATCAAACAGAATTTTTAGTAGATAAAAAACCATGACCACGAAAGAAACAATGAATCAAGGGTTCATAAAGGGCTTTTATTACGGGATAAAAGATGATTATACTGCTCGGTATGGTACTATCACGCACACTGGCAGATAAAATGATAAACTTGAGGCCTGACTGAGCTCTTTGGCAATATGGCTTAGAATTGATAACTTTACCATCACTTGATTAAAATAGTAATTACTCAATAGTCAATACCCCATTTAACATAAATATCTACTTATTTAAACAGAACTAAAAATAACTTGTTGACAAAATTGTGAAATACCTTGTCACCAGGTTGAATTAGATCCAATAGGTGTGATATTTGATTTTGCCCATGTATTTTGGTTCCATCCTAAACACAAATGTTATAATACCGGAAAGAAACTTAAGATCGGTTACATGAAAAACTATGATCACCGTAATCGACAAACATGTTCACTGCCTATTTGGAACAGAAAAATTATAGTATGTTGCACCAGCATTTATGAAAAAGGATGAAAACATTAGCCGACAACCATACCCATAATTCATATCCCAACATAAATCTGTCATTTATGGATATCACTGGGAGCACGATACTTTCTGTCGGAATATTTGTAACACGTGAAAACAAAAATATTACAGCATCTAAAAGACTGGAGCACCTGCAAAGAGAAAATTTTCAATACTGTAAGCATAATAGAAGTCAGTTCCCAGCAATGACCCAAGAGGAAGAGCGCAGTTCAACATGCAAATCTTTTGGTAGTATTAAGCATGTAATACTCTTGAATTATAGGGTTCTTATAGAAAACCGAAAAGCAAGGTATAGAGGTGCCATGGGTGTCATTTTTAATAGCAGAACTAGGTCACTAGCAACCCGTACACAAGCTTTAACAATCTCTTTCCTTTTTCAAATAAAATTCACTGCTTTTCTTTGTCTAAACTATTACGTTTTCTCGCATTTATTAAGCTTCCACAACCAGAAACACCATCAGATGCCAACGAAAAAACTAATACCCTAAATCTATCACTGTCTCTCTAAACTTTGTACAAAGTAATCTGCTGCCTCACAAAAGGGAAACCATTTTACCACCTCAAGCGTTAAATCAATACCACAACAACCTCAACGGTTTCTCAAACATCTATAACAATTGCAAAGAAGCATTCCTCCATAGGGGTCCATTAAGTGTAAATCCACTACCTAACAAAACTGAACTTGATTTTTTCATAGATTTTCTTACTCCATAGCAACTCAACCACCTCCCCTATCGGTAACAGTCTAAGGAGTACAACATGAAAGCTGGATCAAAAAATGACATTTATTTCAAATCTTACCACATTAAAGTGGAAAAAGTGAAATCGGCATAGGCAGGCTCTCCAAAACTATGGTGAAAAACGCACACCATTAAGCATCAAATTGAGTATACATCAAGTGGAGGATAAAGTCTTTACTGGATTGAAATGAACGAAACTCATCATACCTAATTCAAGTTCCAAAGACCAAAGCAAACAAACACAGACTAGTTATGAATAGGAAAAGGCAGATTTAGATTGTAGTACCATAATGATCCAGCGTGTGCTCCATCAAGAGGTAAAAGCGGTGTCCAAGCAATCTTCATACAGCAAGAGCTTCAGAAGTGCTTTCATCTGACAATCCTAAACATTTCAATCTCATGTCTTCAGCTGGACTAGCTACATAAAATCACTTTCTATCATTTCAAACAAACAATCGATTTAATTTCAATACAATCAAACATCAGAACATTATATAGAAGAAATTTAACTTGTTAACTAAACTTACCAAGTACACGCAACAATTTATGCAGTATGTACTTTCTCCGTCATCAGAAACCGGAACGACACCATTAAATGCAGTTCCACCTGACACAACTTCATCAAATTCTCACCAGAAATTGACACAAAAAAAATCAAAATAAACTTTAATAATCAATAGAGTCAAAAGATTATCATGTGTAAGAGAGATTTGAGACCTGATTCTTCAAAATAATTCATCTAATTAGGGACGGAGGGAGTAATCAATAGAGTCAAAAGATTATCATGTGTTAGAGAGATTTGAGACCTGATTCTTCAAAAGGAGATTCCCAAGAGAGAACAAAAAATCTGGAAAGAATTAGAAGGAAAGAGAATATGAAGAGGAGAGAGAAGAAATTGAGAAAGGAAAGCGGGAAGGGCCTACGTATCAATGTGAGACACTAAGAGTCTGAGACCCACAAAATTGTCCGCCAAACTATTCTGAACCAGGTTTACCCCGATTTGACGCTCCGATTGAATCCAAACTCGAACCGCGTGAGTTCACACGGTTATGTCATGTGACTGAACTCTGCACCTCTGGCTGGTTCGCCGGTGTCATCAAGTTCGACGTCTTATATTAGGAAACTAGACCATATGCTCGCAATCTAAGATTTAGAAGCCTTTCTAAATATCGTCCTCAGTAACACTACAAATACTGTTAGAAGGTACTCAACGAGAAACATAACAAAAAAATATTTTTGGAGAACTGAAAACCTGGTAGCAAAAGATTTCATAAGTCTAGTAATCCTCTCCATTCTTTTTCTTCTTTATTCTTCTCTAGTAAAATCATGGCAGAGGGGGGTGAGTTAGCTGTTGATCAAAAACGTTACTTGTATGATTGTTTATTTGGGAGTGATTTTGAAGATGATTCACTAAGAGTTGTTGAACCTGATGTTGTTGTTGTTGATTTGAAACAACAAACTGAACCGAAAGAAAGATGCATTCTCAGGCTTAGGGTGAGAAAGATACCAGGGACCAATATGTATAAGAACCTTTCTTATCAAGATCAGGAAAAACAAGATGATGCAGTTCAAGAGCCCAAAGTTGAAGCTGCTAAAAGGAAATTACATTGTGAGGAAAGACAAGAAAAGGCAGGGAACAAGATTACTGCTAAACCGAAGCAACAAGTGAGCAAGTATGCTAAAAAGAACCATGGAGACAGCGTCAGGGCGCGAATAGAGTGGAAGAGCAAACATCTAGGGGTCCGGAAAATTAAACATCTATCGGTCCACAAACCCAATCTCCTGATGGGATTCTGATTTTCTTTTCTTCCTTCCACTTTTGCTTTGTGCGTTGGATGTAATGTAATGTAATTGAAACACACTGAAATGCTTGATCCCTATTTGGATTTTGTAAAGGGTTTTAAGGCTTTAAGAAACTAAACCTCTTATTCATAATGCAAGTTTATTGATTGTGTCTGTGTGTGTGATCAATTATACCTGTTTTTGCCTTTACTTTAGAGCTTTCTTTGATTGGATTCCAGTTTTATTTATTAGCTCAAGTGATCATGTCAGGGATATTCTCACACATAGAAGTTAATATATACAACAATTTATGCATAATACTTGATGACTCAACTGTCAGGAATATTCTCACACTCGACTTGCAGAATGTATCTCTCCATTGAGACATGTGCAGGTTCTTTTTCTTTTTTTCTTGTTCTTCTTAGATAGATGTTCCTTTAGAAATTCTTCGCTTTTCTAGCAGCTGCATTTGAATCAGCCTTGGTTGTGCTATCTGTTTTTACCACGTCCCGGGGAGAATGTGCACAAGCAAGAAAGCAAGAAACAGGCTTACATCAGAGTCCCCTAGTTAACAAGGCACATCAAAAGCTCCAGAAAGTGCAATTTCATCCATTATGCATCCTGCTGCGGCAAATACAAGCCGAACCTGGAAAGGACTCGGAACATCATGTTGGTGGCTGGTGTTCACTTAAATGATGCAACTTATATAAAATAGAATTAGAGTTAACCAAAATGGAAGATTGGTACAGATGTAAAAGTAGGCAACCAGGCATGAAGTGTGTGAATAACCGCAGTTAAGTGCAAACTGAGGAAGATGTCAAAAGTCTAGCTGCCAACGGAGTCATTGTTCTGAATCCTGCTGGTAGCCTGTAAGGTAACTGGCTCACTGATCCTTCCCATAGGATGGAAAGCAGCTTGTTGATGATAAACAATTAGGACGGTTGTAGTTAATGACAGAATGGAACGCAAATATTGTTAGTTAGCAATATACTTGTGTAATTTGGTTTCCTGCAGTCTTGTCAGTTTATCACAATATATATAGGTTTTTCTAGTTGGTGAGTTGGAAACACACATTCGACGACGAGTTAAAAAGGATCGGTATTTTGTTTCAAGTGTACTTCAAAGACTCCATGGATCAGTGCACCAAGTCCCACACTACCATTAGTGGCAAAAACAAACATCAATCCTTGGCTTTACTGATTTCGACACAGCAAGTACAGTTCTGAGATACAAAATCTTAACCTTTGTATTGCCAGGTGCTTACTAACACATCAAGGGCGATAATCAGAGAAAAACAACTACTATTTTTCACTCATTTTGTTTGCTCAGCAAGGAGCAACCTAACAACTGCTGGCATGTTGAGGTGACCATTTAAAATACAGAAGGTAAAATAAGGATTCAAGTGCAGAGTAGGAAACTCGAGAGATTGGCAGGACTTCGGGAGCGCTCACAGCATTGGTGAAGCCACAAAAGTTGTAGAAAAATGTGTGACGGTGCCTTGTAAGGTAAGCATGTGGGTTGCCTGTCTAAGTCTTCCTCCTACTTCTGCATTGTCCAGATTGAATTTTT
Source organism: Papaver bracteatum (assembly GCA_023529315.1). Classification (NCBI taxonomy): domain Eukaryota; kingdom Viridiplantae; phylum Streptophyta; class Magnoliopsida; order Ranunculales; family Papaveraceae; genus Papaver; species Papaver bracteatum. The sequence goes on along the minus strand of JAJJWX010004800.1, from coordinate 182,536 downwards.
GTTTCAGTATGATCCAGTAGTGCTTGCTTAAGAGACAAATGCAAATTATGAGGTATAAGGTGAGAAATATAAACCCAACAGTGTGGAACATAAACCTGGAAAAATAAACAAAATCGCCCCCCGGTATCAAAAGCAGCTATATTATGAGGTTCACATTGGCAACTTAAGAGACAACCAACAATGCATGCTTGAGCTCATCGTCAGAAGCTTCACAAGCACCTTCTCCAAGTAAAAAGAATTCCCAAAATGAAAGATCAATTAAGTAAAGCCCAAGCATTATTAAGTCCAGACATTAGATTCTGCTATTCTCTTCCATTAAATCGAATACTCCGTCAACTCTTGAGCAGTAAGTACCTGACTTTATGATAAAACATGACCTAGGTCACCTGAATTGGTCATTTGACTCCCAACTATAGATATCTGAGCATCTGAGAGGAGAGGAGAGATGTTCATCATCCAATGATTTACGTTTGCAGGAATAATTCGTATCAGTGTCCACATGAAGGATAATGAACTTTGTTACCTATATAAGCAGGACTAACGTGTATCAGCGTATCCCTAATAAGGTTTTTTTTTTTATAAAGAGAAATTTTTATTAATGAATGTTGTTTTGATCTCCTGCTAGGAGATTACATATAATAGAATCGAAATTATTAAAACATTCAGCCGAGTTTCTGGTTTCCTTAGCAGATTTTGCCAAAGAATCAGCCACCTGGTTATCATCCCTACTAACATAATCAAAAATGCATAAATTAAACTTAGTTCTTAATTATTTGATCTCCTTTATTAGATTTCTATTCTATTCTCCCATTGTATGAGAAGAGTGTGACCATTTATGGATTGTATCACAAGCTTTGCATCTGCTTCTATATGTATCCTGGTGTGATTCCTGCTAATTGCCCATAATAACGCCTCACGAATGGCCTTGCACTCTACTTCCTCTGGATTTAGTGCTCCAGTTCCATAGATACTTTTTGTCCCGATGCAGTGTCCTGCAAAGTTACGCACCACAATGCCAGTGTCAAACTGATTAGTACTGAGATCAAAAGAGCCATCTACATTATATTTAAACATATTATTTAAAGGAGGTTTCCACCTAGATAGTTTAGGAGTTATTATGGCAGAAATATGAGTTTTATGCAAATGAGATGAGAGATGATAATGTATTCTATGGATAGAAGAGCAAGAGTTAGGTGTTACTCCCTGAAAAACCATATCACAACGATCTTTCCATATAATCCAGGCCCCAATAAGGTGGTAACGATCTTTCCATATAATCCAGGCCCCAATAAGGTGGTAACAGGATTTATGTGTTTCAGTGTGTCCCTGATAAGGCAGTGACGTTGCATTTAAGTAGAACATGTAAATTCATAAGGTTCTTTATAATGTTGATATGACATGAATCTCCAGCTAAAAGGTTATGAGCTGCACTGACTTGTGTGAAGTCTTGGTACCAATGCTTCTAAGATGGCAACTCCTATTTTTGTTGTGTTTCTTAGTAAATCCAAGACTTGGGCTTCTGATTTTGTGGGCTTACGCCTGGTTCTTCTACTGCTGCTATTTTATGAGCATATCTTCCAGGCATTTAAAATGACAAGATAATGTAATGAGATATAAAATGCACACAGGCAAACCTACAGTTTGTTGATTTTGTTGAAGGATATTCGATCAGAAGTCCTTTAGTCATCAAGTAGGATATTCGCTTAATCAAATCAAATTATAGTCTTTGTTTGACGACCAAAACAACCCCCGGAAAAAAGAAGACATCTTGTTCCCAACAGCGCTTTTAACATGCCAGAATAAATAACCTGTGCGGTTGGGGTCATTTATGTAGAAAAATAGTGTGCCACACAATTTGCCATACCAATAACATGAAACTAGGAACTTGATGAGAGAACCTATACAATTCAATCCACAGGATAACTGCAGTGGAATATCGTCTTAAAACCAGTAACTCTTTCCAAAACCGATACGTTCGCATTGCTGCAAGTCACGTCTAGTCAGAGCGAAATCTACTGTATACTGCCCACACTTCCCCTGCCCTTGGAAGCATAAAAGAAAACAGCTTCTCACTAGACTACATGTGACCTTAAATGTTCCTACAGACTAACAAGTGACCAACAAGTGAACTGAATTAAATTCAGATGCATATCCTGCATGAGTTGTCAACTGTCAACTTCAGGCAAGTATGATGGCAAGCTTTCATTTTAAAGGTGACTACAAAATACCCATTGCGAAACTCACTCAAAATAGAGATGGCTAGGACATTATACAAAACAGGCAATCTAACAAGTTCTGTGTCTCATCTAATCAACCCCCAAAACAAAGAACTGTGCACGGCTAATCTAATTCAATCAAACCACATTTCATCTTTGAAAGAAAAAAAACTTTTATCTTTCTATCTCTGATAACAAAACAGGCAATCTAACAAGTTTGTTCCCATCAGTGATCAGAATAAGCGTTCAATCAATGTGTGTCTCATCTAATCAACCTCCAAAACAAAGAACTGTGCACGCCTAATCTAATTCAACCAAACCACATTTCATCTTCAAAAATCATACAACTATCAGGCAATCTAACGTGGCTAGCTAGACTGACTCATTAATATCAAAAGATACAGTCCCAGAAACCTCCTGATAGAAAACCACTTAGTGATGATAAGAATCCCAAATAAAAATAATTTTCAGCAACAAAACCACAATGTGGTAGCTAGACTGACTCTAATATCATCAGATGCAGTCCCAGAAAACTACTCCTAATAGAAAACCAATTAATGATGATAAGAATCCCAAATGAAAATAATTTTCTGCTATGACATATTTCAACACGCACTTCCCACAATGTAGAATGTCAGCATTGTAGTGCTACAATGCTATACAACCGCTCTATCCTACACATCTTTCATGGTTAGATCTAAAGCATAATTCCCGATATAACCTAACACCACAATACAATTCCACATTCACATTATTACATTGATCTGTAATTTCTCAACCCCGCTACCACATTCCTCACCATCTCAACTAAGTCACATATCAGAATAAGCGTTCAATCAATGTGTGTCTCATCTAATCAACCTCCAAAACAAAGAACTGTGCACGCCTAATCTAATTCAACCAAACCACATTTCATCTTCAAAAATCATACAACTATCAGGCAATCTAACGTGGCTAGCTAGACTGACTCATTAATATCAAAAGATACAGTCCCAGAAACCTCCTGATAGAAAACCACTTAGTGATGATAAGAATCCCAAATAAAAATAATTTTCAGCAACAAAACCACAATGTGGTAGCTAGACTGACTCTAATATCATCAGATGCAGTCCCAGAAAACTACTCCTAATAGAAAACCAATTAATGATGATAAGAATCCCAAATGAAAATAATTTTCTGCTATGACATATTTCAACACGCACTTCCCACAATGTAGAATGTCAGCATTGTAGTGCTACAATGCTATACAACCGCTCTATCCTACACATCTTTCATGGTTAGATCTAAAGCATAATTCCCGATATAACCTAACACCACAATACAATTCCACATTCACATTATTACATTGATCTGTAATTTCTCAACCCCGCTACCACATTCCTCACCATCTCAACTAAGTCACATATCCACTGAAAAATTAACCTAATCATTACTCCCTACCCCAAACCATATTAAGTGATTTTTCCAGTATATATAACACCCAACAAAAGGCATTAACAGCACCCACCAAAAAGTCTACATTAGACCCTAAAACATACACATTATCAACAAGATGACATTAAAATTAGCCAAGGAAGTATCGTGCCAGGTTTACTCCGCAAAGTAAATCATAAATCAACCATACATGTCGAAATTGCAAAGCATTCTAATAGATATTCACTAATTCCGTACTTTCAAGTAAACATCTCAAAATACCCATCCATCAATTATCTCAAGATAAGAGAACATCTACTGCAACAACATTGTCTAAGCAAATAACAAGGCATTCTTGGTTTTTTATAGATAACAGAACTAATAATGTCTAAAACAAACTATCAAAATTACTACCCCAAATGTTTCCTCCTTCAAAACTCTTCTGTTTAAGTTGATGAAGATGCTCCAATCTTCCTGGGTGCAGCTTGAGTACCTAAACCAAAATCCCCAAATTAAACCCTAAATCAGGACACTCGCAACAAAAACCAAAATAATCACTCAAAAATTATACAAAAATAAAAACATAATCTAATGAATTTATTATGTATTATACCTTCTCTGAATCCACTCTTGAATCTGCGAGGAACATTACGCAAGTACTGCATCCTACCACTTCCAGTAGTCTTCCTCCTCAAAGCCTTCTCACTCCAGTTAACTACATATAACACAGAAATAATATATAAAAAACTTGAAGAAACAAAATCAAACACACAAAATCATCATCAGAGAAAGAAAAACAAATGAAGGAGAAGAACTTTACATTTCCTGAGACGAGCAGCAGGGTAACCACAAGCAGCACATCTACTCTTCTGGAGATGATAACTACGACGACCACACCTTACACAGAGTGTGTGGGTCTTGTTCCTCCTCTTACCGAAACTTCCTGTACCTTTTCCCTGTTCATCATCATTTTACAATTGTTGAGATGCAAAGAACATAAAGGCAGCAAAAGATGCGCTCTTACTTGAAACCTTTTAGAGCTAACATTTCATATCAGCACGAACATAAACTTGCCCATCAAATATTTGGAAAAAAAGGACAAAACAGATTCACATAAAACATAAATGAACTTCTGGATTGGATAATAATTTTTATTAATTCAACATTATACACAGATGATCCATCCAAATATAGATGACGGAATTTAAGAGAAAATGAAGTTAAAATCATTTTCACCAAATAAAATCCCAGCATCATTAAGTATAGGTGTGCTTACTGACCATTCACACAATCAAAACTCAGCTTATAGCTGACAGTGTGATTGGCTAATTAGCCACCAAATACAAACTCAAACACTCGAATACCAACTACAGCAGTCAAAATACAGAAACCCTAAGCTCAAAATACAGAAGAAGAAGATGGAAAAACACTAGGGTTTCTTCGCTATTGATTAGATCTGAAACTTGAATAGGTAGAGAGAGGGGAAGAGTAAAGATTTACCATTGTTAGTCCTTCGCAGTTGCAGAACCCTAAGCTCCTCTCTGAAACTTGTTCTCTGTGGGGAAAGGCTGGCGGAAGAGAAAGATATGAGGGGGTTAGCGATTGATATACTAGGGTTTGGGATTATTGGACTTATTGTTTGGGCTCAATACAAGCGGGCTAGTGTATACCCAAGGGATGTATCTGAGCTGGGCTTGTTGGTATCCACTGAGTCGGTCTCATTCGCATCAAATCCGTCTAAATATTACACCCTCTGTTGGAAAAAAATATATATATATCACTTTTTCAATTTTTGGCCTATTTTTAGATAATTTGGACTATTTTTAGGCTAAAATAAAAAGGTGATGGTATCTTTTTTTCAAGAAACAAAAGTAATATGTTTCGGCAAATGTTATTTGCAGGGTTTTTATTATTTATCACAAGGAAAGGATGGGTGAATTTTAACGGCGCTGTAAACGGTAAAAAGAATAATAAGTTGTTATGATAATCTTAGTTAATTCATTTGAGGTTATAGAGGCTGGGAGCTTCAAGAGTAGAGTGACAAAGAAGACAAATCCAATAACGATAATTTGGAGATATGAGATGTATTGGATATTACTGATAGTTTTCTAAAAATTGAGACGGTATCCAAGTGTACCATCAAATTTTTTGTTCGGCAACATGTATGAACAAAACCTAATACAATTGCAAGTAGATCTAAATCAAAGATCCTTGAACAATATGTATATTGAGTTTTTCTCTTTTTCGGTCGGCAACATGTATGAATAAAACCTAATACAACTGCAGGTAGATCTAAATTAAACATCTTTGAACAATCTCCTGTTTTGTTTCCTCTAGTAGTCTTTTTCGAAAGAGTTATGATCATATTTTCCTTCAAAGAAGACTTTGACAATCTCTCATGTCTCATGAACCTCAAACTCATATAATTGTCTTTTAGAGGAAGATTTACTTAGGATGAAACACTTGGATTTTTTGAAATCCATGTCCGTGGACGGGAGTCTTTCGAATTTCGTAACCAAGATTTGGATTTAGTAGGTAAACTCTTTTTATCATTAGGAAAGTCTAATATTGGACATGTTTTTTTTATGCTTTGACATTCTACCATGAGAGTTACTTGATTCATGGAATATTCGAGGAGAGTAATCTTGAATATTTTCTTATCATAAGTTCTTTGGATGGATGTGCAATCTGGATCAATTGGAGATGTTGAAAAACTAGATACCTTCTTGATTGCAAATGAAAGAAATTTTTGGAAATTGTTAGTGTGTTTCTTCATATGAAAGCAATCAAATGCGAGATGACCCTTTTGCGACAATGAGAACAAAACTGTGAGAAACCAAAAGAGGTGTTTGTCAAATGATCTCTTTTAGAAGCTCTCTTTGGTGCTGATTTTTTTATGTGTATCTCGTCAACGTTTATTAGTTGAAGCAGAAATGGCTTTATCATTATCAGATAACGTCTTTGAGGGAACATTAAAGACTCCAACAAATATTGGTCTAAGTTTGTTAATCGTTTTCCTGTTTAAGAAAAGCCTGTTTATATTGCATATATTTTGCTTTTTCTTAACAAAATTTCGGTACAATTGATATATCCTATTATGATGTGTGGATGTGTGTGTGTGATTCAATTGTTTCCAGTTAAGAAAAAATGTGTCAATTTATTTGGCTTATTGTTTGGTATCTTCTTTATTGTTTGGATATCAAATGTCTTTGCTTAACAAAATTTCGGTGCAATTGCGGTGCTATAATGTCTATGTTTGTATCAATTTCTTCCGGTTAAGAAAATAATTATGCAAGTCAATTTATTTTGGTTTGTATGTATTGTTTATGGCTTAACAAAATACGGGATCATTTGTTTAGTCCAACTGAAGGATTCGGTTATTCAAGTCTAATCGAATGCCTTGACAAGAAAAACTAGTTAACTAACCTAGTGTTTTTGTCTTGTTTAAAGATAACGGTCTAAGTTATTGTCTGAATAATTAGATCCTAATGAGATAAATAAAAAATTAATTCTTATCTTTATTTTGATCTTATCGAAATAAGCGATTGTATGTTTACAATCGGTTTAACAAGGGAACTAAGTTTATTAGTCAATTTGTTAAAATGTTGGGGAAAATTGCTTTGGGAAATAGTTTTCCTTGATAACATATTAAAACAAAATTACTTGTAGTTTCGGTTTTAATATTGGTTATCTAAAGTGGTATGTGAAACCTTCGTGCTTAACTCTTATAGGTTGTTTACAAGTCTTTAGATTTGTAAGATCCTTTCGGTTTGACCTTTATTTGCTAGAAAGGACAATTGTGCATAAACGTTATATCTAACGAAAGAGTAAAGCATTGACTAAGGGGGAGAAACATATCATATTGTTGTTGTTGTTATCTTGACTAAAAAATGGGAATAACAAAGATGTTCGGATTGATTATCTACCTATGTTACCTTTAGGCGGAGTATAAGCTTTGTTATTCAAATGTCAACAACGGCATTTATTGATTAAATATATGCAGGTTATTATGTTCTTGAAACTTGGAATCAAGCGTATGTATAATGAATTCTTGTAATTTGTTTATCCATATGTATAAAGAGTTTTGTCACTAAAATTGACAAAGGGGGAGATTGTTAGAGCATAACTCGGTTGAACCCACCAAGCGTTGGTATGTCAAGTTTGGTTTTCATATTTTAGTGAATCAAAACTCATATAGAGACAATTTTGTTTAGGTTAGACTAGAAAGTCTAAGAACGTTAAGACAGACAAGTATTACTCGAAGACCTAAAGAACATGAAGAAGTAACGAGCTACAACGGCGACATCATCCTTCCTATTGAGGTTAGTAATATTGATTTGAACTGTTTTATTCCTAATGTATCTTTCAAGTCGTGTTATATTGAAAACATAACTGCGAAGCTGTGTATTGGATATATTACTCTAGTAGTGAGACATGATCATATGATCATAGTAATTAACCTTTCTCTTTGATTCGGTAACCGAATCCTTCAATTTGATAAGTCTTTCGTTTAAGCACAATTGACATTTCTCTTTGATTGCAACTAGTTTGTTTATTCTTGAGAATCTTCTCTTTTGATATAAGATTCAATCAGTTGATAAATCCGACCTTGATTGTTGGATAAAACTTGACTGACACTTGGCATTGGTCTTTGGTACCGTCCAAGTTATTTCTCATATCAATCAGGCTCACGGATTTATATATATTTGATTTGCTGATTGTATTGAGAAAAAGATAAAGCTCTTTGATATATTTCTTGATTGAGCCTCACTTTTAAGTTGGTGTTCTCTGAATTATATTGGAGTTTAATCCATTCAGATTGCAGAAGGAATTATTGGGACTGGTTGTTATACTCCCGCTTTTTTAATTAGTATCGGAGAAGGCAAACAAGCTAAGACCTCATAAGTCTGTGTTTGTAGCAATCTTAATTTTGTGGACAAAGTTTACCTCAACCTAACGCACACAGGGATCTCTTCCAAAGCTTTTGATTATACCAAATGTCTGGGGTTTACCTCGAAGGATAACTCTTTAGCATATTCTTCTGATTACCGAGGTAGAAAACTTGTGCTATTATATTCTGATAATATTCCCTCTAAAGTGGCAGTTGGTACTATGTCAGAAACTAGGATGGAACTCACCAGAACCTTAAAAAAATCTGCTGAGATTATTGATATTCAAGCTTCTAAAATTATATCCCTTGAAGACAAATATGCTCAGCTCACTGATGAACTTGAGAAGTCTCTTGATAGAGAACGAGAACTCTATGGTATTATTGAGTCTTTTTCTAACAATATCGAAAATCTCTTTTAAAAAACTACACTACAGCGTGAAAAGATTAGTATGCTTGAAGATATTGTTAAAGAAGACTCAATTAGAGAAGAACGTTGAATCAAGACTCATTCATCATAATTGAATAACTGTCGTGTCGAAAAGAGGAACTTGTTACATCTCTTTTACTAGACCAGGAACAGTGTAACTCCTTGAAAAGTGAAAACTCTGTTTCAGTGAGTAAGTCTTTTTCAGTGCCTATTTCTAATACTCATGTGGTAGTACCTAGCACGGAGAAAATTACTCATAAGGAATTATCTGCTAAGAAACGTTTGCGTAACTTGCGGATATCAGAAAAGGCTATGAGTCATAAATGGGATCCTTTAAAAGTTTTTTATCCACGAACCTGTTCATTTTGAGGGAAAAAAAATCATAATGTTCTACATTGTTTTGCTAGAAATAAATAAATTTTTGATCTTCAAAATCTACTTCTTTTTACAGTCGATAGAGTAAACAGTATGACGACATCTATAATGGATAACATTTCTGCAGAAAACCAGAAATATCATAAAAATGGTTTCCAAGGTCACTCCTCTTGAAATATTTATATGAATCATGTTCTTCATCATGGTGCAACTCCTTACACCGCCTATGTACACGCTCCCAGTGTTTACGAGAATAAGTATGGATGGTCTAAGACTAGGACATGGGATTCTCGTGATCCTTGTTCTCTGGAACGAATATCAAGAGGTCCTAAACTTAATCCTCAGATAAATCCTTCTGATGGAGATTCAAAAAGGTCAATGTCTAAATCTTATGGAATAAGATTTAACCGAATGAAGGTAAGGAATACACGATTCAAACACTAAGGAGATATTTACAACTCTTCCCTCAATATACGTAATGGGATTACATTTCATTTTGTTACCTAGTCTCTAGGTAAATTCATCCTTGAAACTAACTTGATCATATTTATGGGAGACTCAAGTCAAGTTGTATGATATTATTTGTTTGGGTATTTTTATCTTTGAATTAAAGTTATTTTATTCATTTATGAATGTTGAGTCATATATTGACTCATCGTAACTAATGTATCTTGTTATTTTTTCATGCGCTATAATATAAAGTGAATCTTCTAATTATTTAGCTATGAAAAACATATAGTGTATTTCCTTATTTTGGATCTTAGTTGACCCATTAACTTTTCGTAGCTGGTCCACGAACGTCCATGTACTCTTTTTCTTAAGATTTTATAGGGTTTCTATAACAATGGATTTCTTCTCTTGTTCACGAATATATATTTTATATTGTTTTACATCCCTATCAAAAAATATGGAGCTTCAAGATCTCAGGAAATTGTGGATCTTGATATGGAAGAAGACATCAAAGGATGCAGCTCAGTTCAAGAACTTGTTTTGAAAAAGATGATTGCAAGAAAAAAGTACAACTCTTGGATTGCTGAATCTGTCAAGTATTTAATTAATTATCAGAATGACTCAAAGGTCAAATTTGTAAATCTTCAATTGAAAATAAATCATCTATTTGATGGTCATACCAAAATCCTTGAAATCAAAAAATCGTGATACGGAACCAGAAGAAGCTCATCTCTGATTGCATCAAGTCCAGGCAACTTGCTCGCATTGTTGATCGGAAGGTGAATGTTCTAACCCATGAACATGGAGTTTCTACGGTCAAAAGAATCAAGGATATCAACGATACTTTTTTTGATGGAGTCATGGAGAGGTATGAAGTTATCAAAGAAGTCTAAACTTTTAATGTCTAGGAATCTTCTTATGAGAATTTATTCTTATGTTTAAGAAGGATAACTAGGGTTTGGTATAGCAATTATTGTGATTACACATAGCTATTTCCAACGATTTTCATCTTGCAATGTTTTTAGATTTATTTATTTAAATACTAAAGTTATTTGGATGATGATTTTGCAGTATTTAATCTTTTTGATTTCATATATTGTGAAAATACGAGGGTACCCAAATACACCTCAATCTAAAACTTTTCCACCTATAAGTCCTTTTTCCGGAAGTGATTTTCTATGGACTGAGTCGAGATAATACAACGAATCGGTTCACACTTCTTGTGATCGTCTATGGATATGAGATCGAGACAATACGACAACAAGATAACCTGCGTGATTGACTATGGATACAAGATCGAGACAATACAACAACGAAGTATGATTACTTGATAATAGGTTCGGACTTAATCAAACACTATAGGATTGCTATCAAGTAATGTCTTTATACAAATATTGATAAAATATAAAATCAACTTTTGGAAAATTCCACAATATTGATCTTTCCCTGATCCACTTTTATGTGAAAGTACTGTATGGCTCCGTAAGTTTTCTTATGTTGGGTGTTTTCAATTAAATTAATCAATAAGGTCTCATTGTGGTTAATTTATTCAAGTTTTCTGGATACAAATTCATGTGATTTGTTAATGTCCAAAGAAATCCTTCTTTTCTTGTAAAAGTAAGGTCGCTCATGTTGTTCTCTTGGGAATGACATCAAATGAGGAAGAGTTCTTAAATGTGCATGTGCTTAATTTCCATATATTTGTGGGGAGTGCGGTTGTGGAATATTGTAGGAGTTATCTTGTATCTTTATAAACTCATTGATGAATACACTAAGTTTCGACTATGTGAAATTATAGAAACAAAGTTGATATGTTCTTTTTTAGTCATAAATTATCTTTTTGAAAATGTTATTATGATCCCGTAGTTTTCGTACCTTTTCCAATTTATATTGACAAAAAGGGGGAGAATTATTTTGTAGTTCACACTACATACATATGGTTTACAGATCATTATGTAAGGGGGGTGGTTTTCATTGTAAGACGAAAGTATTGACTAAGGGGGAGTGATACATATCACCATAGTATTATTTCAAAGTTGTGATACAATTGGACTTTGATTCTATATAATAATATTATGAAATTGTATAACAATGATTGAGAACATATGTTTTCTTATTGTTACAATGATGCAGAGTTAAATATGTTCAGAATCGCTAAAGTACTTGGAGTAACTAAGAATTCAAGGAAAGTTGAAGAGCCAAGGAAATCAAGCATGATGGATGAGAAGCTACAAACTTTATTTATTTTGTAATCTATATGTGTTGATAGTTTTGTCACTACAATTGACAAAGGGGTGATTATTAGAGCACTGCTCAGTCGAACTCGCAAGCGTTGCTATCTCAAGCTTGTTTGTCAAGTTTAGTTGATCAAAACTATATACTTTATTTCTAGTATACTTATAGCTAAGTCCCGGATTAGGATATGATGTGTAGTTGAGCTTTAGACTTCACGGTGTTCACCAATTGAAGAAGAAGATCTGTTGAGGAGCTTGGAGGAACTTCATCAACAAAAGGTATGTGGAGACTAAAATTATCTATCACTTAGAAGTCGTATAACTATCTTCTAATGAGACTAAGTCATATAGCTATATAGACTTTTACATTATACACATTTGATATTTCCAACCGAGTTTATCTCGCTTATCTATTTATCGAAATATGTGTTGGAAGCTTTTTGCTTTAGCTATGTTCATCATATTCTTGACGAATTTAGTTGGAAAAAATTTATTTGTTGGAAACTAAATTTTAAGTCAAAAGATGATCATATGAAAATTACCTTGAACATTTTATATGATTTGTGTGAGACAGTCATTTGATGTTAGCTCGGAAAGTTTCGTATTGATCATTTGATCACTTGAAAATTACTTGAAGCTAATGGTATGTGTAATATTAACATTGTCTTTTTATAAGGATGTATCAATGATTGAAGTAAGAGTTTAGAACGATTACCCATGTCTGGATACAACACGGTATGCATACCCAGTATGTGAACTGTATTGTGATGATCCAGGTCCGAAACTCTTGTTTGCGTACCTTGTATGCGAATGAATTTACTTGAGAAGGTCCAGAAATCTTGTTTGCGTACCTAGTATGTGAACGGGTTTACCTGAGTGGGGTCCAGGACAGTTGTTTGCAAACCGGGTTTGCGAACAACTTGAATAGTCCAAGGTCCGGAGCTGTTGTTCGCGTACTCAGTTTGTGAACACAATGGTTAAGCTCTAAAAACGGTTATGTATTGAAAAGGCGAGGGTACCCCAAATATACCTCAAGTTATAACTTTTCCTTCCTATAAGTCTTTACCTTCTAGATGTGAGCAGAAGCTTGATTGGTTGATTCTTCAGTTAAAGGTCAGTTTGTCCACGCCGAAACCCCTTAATGAAAAACCAAGCATGGAGAACAATACAACAACCGGATCTTATTACAATATATTTAACCAAACTCCTGATCGTTTCTATGATCGTTCACCTATTCAAAAGGAGGAGACTTGGTCTAGAAATCTTGTGGTGAGTGAAAGTACAGGTTCTGAAGAACGTCTTGAACAACTGATCCAAGCAATGGCACACCATCAACAAGGATTGGACCAATATCCTCATAGTGTTGATAAATCACTCCAAGAACTTCAAGAAAGTGTCCAAAACTTAAGAAGAGAACTTGATCAAATTAAAGAAGAGAAGAATAAAGAAGAACTTTGGTCTCAAAACCAAAACTATTCTGACATACCCGTGGATAGTAACGAATACTTGATCAGTAGTGATTATGAAGATGAGCAACCTTTAGAAAGTTCTTGCAATAATGGTAAAGTTATTCCATCTCTGGATCATAATAACGATCACTCGCCTATTCAAAAGGAGGAGAATGGATATTACATAACCGTTGTTATAAATGGTGTAACGTACAAAAGTGAAGATTTTAGGATTTGCACCAATGAACTAGACTTTTTGGGAGAGGATTCTGATTCCGATGACGAGGTTGTTGAAGAGATAGAGATTGAGAATGAAACCAAACTGGTTGAAGTCGTGGAAGACCCAATTGAGCTTGTGGATAATGCTGAGATTTTGGTTAGAGCATAAATTAAGAGTTCAATAGAGAACCATGACATACTTGAGGTAAATAATTCATTAGAGATAAAAGATGAGGATATCGAACAAGGTTTGTCTAATCCTTTGCATAATTTTACATATATTGATCATTTCCATCCAATTGAAGTAGCTTCTTAAAGAGTTGTTAACCCATCTTTTAGGAAAATACCTCACTTAGGATTGGAGTTATGTGCTTCCAAAGTTTTAACGGATTATTTTACTTCTAAGTATCCACCACTTGATGTGTTTGATTCTAGCATTGTGCAAGTTCACCAAGCTGAAGAACCTTTTGAAGTTTCCGAATTCTATGTTCTCTATCCACTTTCGAGTGTAGAAAGGACTAAGTGGGGGAAACTTCAATAAATTGATAGCTTCAATATTTGTATCCTATGCTAATGTTTTTATGAAGTTTTTACTAGAATTGCAGATTATTTTTTTGGGAGGACTACCAGATTTTCAGATTGTTGGTGTATGGACGATAACAAGAGAGTCAGGCTGACGACGTTAAACCAAGCGCTAAATGGGAGGCAACCCATAGGTTTTGTATCTTAAACCCTTTTATTTTTTGTTTTTATTGTTTTCATATCATATTTGCATCCCCATGTTTAATTTTATTGAGTCCGTAATCTATCTTAGAAGAGAATTATGACGAATACCTTTTCGTCAGAAAAATTCAGACTGCGCGTAGTTCAGTCCAGAGACCATAACTATCAGAACGTTTATTGAAATACTGTGACCTTTTGACACTGTGTATAAAACACGTACATGAACAACTTTTGTGAAATGGAGTTTTTCGAAATTCCTTACCAATTTTCACATTTTTTGCGTTTTATCTGCTGATACGTCATAATTCAGATTTTTTTGTTTTACACATTGAGGACAATGTGAAGTTTAAGTGTGGGGGAGTGTTTTGCATATAGAGTTTTTAGTCTTTTTGAGTCAAAAGTTTCAAATTTTATGTATATATTTGCATAAAACCTCCGACTTGTAGATATTTTAGAGTCAATAACATACTTCTAGGTATGTTTACATAGAGAATTATTACCGACATAACTGAACTTGGAAGTGTTAGGGAACTATGTTCGGATTTCTTACGAATTGGAGTGTTAAATAATGGATTTAATCATGCCGGTGATGCAAATGAGGTGCAGAGAGAAATGCATTATTAGAGTTGCTGATCAATCATTAGTGGAGACTACCTATTTTCATATCAACAGAGGCACTAGACCAAATTTTCTTTGTAGCTGACTAAATAGCTTTCTTTTGAGTGTGTGTCACCGTACGTTAATTCCAGGTAGAATGGTGAGCTACCCAACTTCACACAATTTTCAGCACTATTTTTGATCTCTTGAGTGCTAATTTTGTCAATCATGAGGGTGAAGTCTATAGACGAAAACCACCTTCTTGTAGTTTGATTTGTAGTTAGCACCATTCTCTCTCTCTCTCTCGCCAACAACAGATCCATAGAAACACACATCATCATCAACAAGTGGAGCGACATCAAAATCTACAAGAAAAGTTGAAGACGTTTGAGGTTTAAAAGCAACAATTCAAGGAAGAGAAAAAAATTATATTCAAGTAAAGCAACATACAATGAGCGGATTTATATATATATGTTGAAGACTTACACATAAGGTGCGTAATTTATATCCAAGTATGAAGACTTATTTACAAGAGCGAAGAAAATCAAAAGATGAGAGTTATTGAAGTTTATGATACGAGACAATACAAGTTGTGAAGATTCGAGTGGTAAAGTACTTCTTTTATGTCCATGTTAATTTTAATTTCACTATTATTTTTGTAGTTGCAATCTTTTTGTCAAAAAGAAAAAAATAATACAAAAAATACCAAAAAAAATACAAAAATACAAAAAAATACAAAAGATTTGCATTTAGGTTGTTATTTATTTAATAAAGCCATGGGGAAGAAAAATATATAAAGAAGTTTCAAGCAACAAGGAAATTGAGGAAAAGAGTTACAATTGTCAAAGTTTTATGAAGTTCAAGAGTTTATCATCAATAGTTGAAGACCGAAGATGAAGACCGAGAAGATAAAGAAAATGAGCCGAAGGAAGACGTTTTTATTGGATGCTGTGAGAGTGGTGCTATCGTCACTGCCGATCGTATGTGATGGTGGTAAGTACACCCATCCTTGCTATAGTGGTTGATTTCCTTTCTTAGAGATCATCAGAAAAATATCTTTATTTTCCACGATTTTGTGGAGTCTCCAGAAATAATTCGGAAGGTTTCCTTCCCACCATTCAACGTGTGTAGGATTCTCTCTTCATTCCTACCTGCACACATGTGAGACCCATAAAAAAGACGTCTTATTGAGTTCAATTATCATAAAATCCTTTTAAGTGAGGCAAAAGTCGAGGAGAAATTCTTATTGATCGCTCTCAAACACACATTCTCTCATTATGGTATGGTTATTTCTCACTCAAGATTAAAGAATGAATATGTTCTTTGGTATTTCTAACTTCTTATTACTAGCTAGCGTGCATAAACTCTATGTCCTCATAGCTCTTTGGATGCTTGGGAAGCTAGAACGCTTTGAAGTTGGAGTAGGTTTTGTGGGTATATTTATCGTAAGCCCTCACGAGACTATAACTCGTCCACTAGGGACACCTAGAGGTTTAAAGGCCTGTTGCACATGCTAAATGCAACCGTTTCCTCAACGACATGGAGTTGTTGTATTTTAGTTTATATAGTTTGCTCGAGGACTAGCAAAAACCAAGTGTGGGGGAATTTGTTAAGTGTGATTAACTTCCAAAAACAGGTGGGTTTATTCAAAAGTAACATTCCTAGAAAACAACAAAGACAACGTAAATGGAAAGAGTTGATAGACTCTGTAGAGAGAGAGAGAGACGCTACTTGCTTAAAAACAACAAAGACAACGTAAATGGAAAGAGTTGATAGACTCCAGAGAGAGAGTGAGACGCTACTTGCTAGAGAAAGAGATCAGATTTTAATATAGATGTTGAAGCGATTGGTTCTTGTTATGATCAAAGATTGAGTTTGATCTGCCTATATATTTGCGCTCTTCTTACCAACCAACGATTGAAGGGAGAGTAAGAAAAGTAGAACCATTCCTTGGTGGAGAAAACGAAACCTGCAAGAATGCATCAAACTTGAATTCAAAGTTTTTGAAGTGGTCTACATGTGCATCCTTGCCCTGATAATATGTAAAAGTTAAAATAATAATAATAAAATAATACATGCCCATTAATATTTCTCTATGTATTACGTACTCCATAAGATTAAGTTGCATACAAAATGAACGAGCGATAATTAATGAATTTAGATTAAGATAGATTAAAAATTACCTAAATTCTTGAGGGACTAGTCTTGCAGATTTTAGGCGAGTCAATGAACATTGAGTCCTTCCAGCTTAAGCTGTTAAAAGATTTATAAAATCTCATGGCAGCAATACAAGTTGTGAAGTTGACAAAAGCATAAACCTAAGTTGCACGTAGTCCTGATAAAGAAATCACAACATCAATGACAAACAATTATACACTACTTAAAATCAAAACAAGAAAGAAGAAAGGAGATGGGGAAGAGAATAGTAACATCATCAACTTAAATTAAATGGCTTGATGTACATACATGAAATCTATAGGAAGTCATATTCGGAGAGAATAGCATCATGGTGACTTGACGTTGCTTTTTTGTTCTCTTCTTGTGATAATCCATTGTTAATATACTCCGTTATGTGTGTGATTGATCAAAAGAGATTCAAATGATTGTGTGCAGGTGTTTATTGAAGATCTAAGAAGATTTGAAGATAAAGAAGATATTGAAGATTTCTTACTTGGTGTTTTTATAATCTTTGGCGTGCACAATATTTGTTTGGGAAAAAAAGGATTCAATTAATATTCGGTTTATCCTTGTGGTAGATTGGATTGATTAATTGAGGAATATCGGCATCAACACATATCACTTGGTTGAAGAGTGTTGTTGGCTTAATCTTAGTGATTACCTTTGGGTGATTAAACGTAAGATAGATCTTGGAACCTGGCAAAGGATTTTATGTTAAGATAAACAAGGGAACCTTTGCGCAACTCATATCACTTGGTTGAAGAGAGTTGATACCAAACAAATTTGTTGTTCCTTTACTGTTTTGAATACGAACCAAAGGAATTGGTCCAAGTACGTGACTTGTTTACAGGTTGCGTGGGAGTACAGATGGAACTAGGTGAACTATAGGTTTAGTTGCTTGGTCTCAACTATACGAAGTTATCTTATTTTGTATAGTGGCTTAATCCTAAGAGTATTCAATTCTGGACTAAGTCCCTGGGTTTTTCTGCATTTGCGGTTTCCTCGTTAAAAAAATCTTGCTGTGTTATTTACTTTATATTTCCGCATTATAATTGTTTTATTATAATTAAAGTAAATTTCACAAACGTTAATTCCTATTTACTTGATACGTGAATCCTATTGAGTTTGGTTAAGTCCGAACTTTTGTACTCCAAGTAAACACACTTTGTTGTTGTATTGTCTCGATCTCGTATCCATAGACGATCACACAAAGTTTGAACCGATTTGTTGTAGTGTCTCGACTCATTCTATAGACAATCACTTTTGGGGAAAGGACTTATAGGAAGGAAAAGTTATAGCTTGAGGTATATTTGGGGTACCCTCGCCTTTTCATAAATTACAGATTGGAGTCGTATTAAGTTCTAATATTGTGGTGTTAGGTGTTAAGCAACGAAAAATGCAAGAGTATCCTACATAGGATCTTAGTGAACAAGGAAAGATCACGTATGTCATGGAAAGTATTCTCTATACCACCACATGATGCGGTTATTGGCCCTCTTCAGTCACTGGTGAACGATGAAAACTCATCCAAGTATTCCAGCAAACCCTTTACAAGGCCCTTCTTTGAGTCGAACTAATAATGTTCTTGAGATACTAAAAATCATGCTAATATTTGTGTTGTTATTTTATAGATGGCTAACCCACTGATAAAAGTTATTGACTGGACTCAAATTAAACTCAACCACCATAATAAGGTATTGTTATTTTGAACTACACATTGTTGATAGCAAGTACTAGTATCCAACCAATCTTTACAAACCAAGTCAGACTCACACTGTGTTTTCATGTCACTCTTGACGCTCTATCATGATTTGTGTAGAAAATAACATTGGAAGAACATGGCAAATTGGTGAAGGGAATCATGAAACGACGACCATGTTATGTAGGGTAAGGATCTTGTATTGTCCTTGTCCAATTCACTCTTCAGGTACATCTGCTTTTAAATTTTAGCATTTGATATGGCCTTTAATTATCTTATCCAGTTTGAAGCTCAATTGTACTTTCTTATCTGTCTTGTAGGTGGAAAATTCTTACCTCGACTACCTCAATGACATTCACCTTGAAACAAAGGAGGAACCAGATAAGGAGGTATATGTTTTTCATAATTAAAATTCTACATTATCTATTTGTTTTCTCCTTTCAATGTCATGAGTATGAATGAATTAATGGATGAATACAGGATGTCCTCGTGGTTCTTTGTTATGGATCAAACTTAGTAATTTTTTTGACTATTTTTTCAATTATTTTTTCTTAGATGGCTTGCTCAACTGTATGAGTCACTTAAATCGTGTTGCGAGTTTAGCTTTATACATATAGTTAGTGTAGTTTGAACTTTTATACCATTATTGTGTTGTTGGCTAGGTTCTTACTCTCTAGCTATATAATACAACACTTTATCTTATCTACTAGTAAAATTTAAAGCTTGAGTGACGCTGCCAAGGACTCTTCGAACTAACAATTCAAAGATGACAAGTAGTAGACATTAAATTCTCACGTTCTCAAGTCTGGTGCGCGCAATGCATAATTTTACAACTGTCAATAATATTATCACCTCAAGTATAGTTCATTATATTCAACTGACATGTTGCATCTGCAAATGCATTTCCAAGGCACATTTAACTGTGATAACTTAGTGAGTTATTCAAACTGTTGTGACATAAGAGTAATGTGCTGACAATACATGTGTTTGTTTGAACAACTGAAGAAGAGGGCATCACGTAATTAAACATTACAATTTTTGTTGCAATAAAGACACTAAGTGCATGAACGACTAGAATGTTGGCCCCTACAAGTATGCTAATACTCATACTAATGGGAAAAGTTCAACTTGTACTATGATGAAGTTTTGAACCTAATGAAATAGATATATTAAGTTGTATCAGTACTCAATCTTGTGTATTACTTGTTTCTTATCTTATGAAATCCAACATACTAAGTTCAAATGGTTGGTCTCATGTTAATATGGTATGCGAGAGTTTGTGAAACTCTATTTCTAAATCCATTGTATTCTTGCTTGCAGACGAAGCAGTTATCAGGATTATCGAGGAAAAGCGGATATTAAATTAGATAAAGAAACAAGTAGAATTCAGGTAAAGAAACAAGTAGAATTCAGGTAATCTTATGTGTACTACCGGAACTTAGATTTTTAGATGAGAAAAGATTCATCTGCCTATACTTAGCAGTTATGAATCATCCGACAGTTCAACTCACCATGAACCCAAGTATCATCGAATAAATCGATTAACATATATATCGATTCAAACAATGTTTGCTTCTTTTGAATGTAGAATGAATGAATGTTTGAATGTAGAATGAATGAATGTTTGCATTTTTTTGAATGGAGAATGGATGTTTGAATTGGATTGAATGACAACAATTTCAGGGGATAGGGTACTTGCAGGGTAAAATAAAGGGGGTGGGAATTAATTTTGACCAGGTCAATGAAGACTGACCTTTTTTTTAGTTACAAAAATTTTAGTAACGATAAAAAAGTGTTACTATAGTTTTACCAGGATAATAGGAGTCAGTCAATATTGACTTAGTCAATATATTTGTAACTATAGTAAAAATTTAGTAACGGTCTAGGTGTGGTTACTAATTTTCATTTGGTAACGGCTTGATTTCCGTTACGAAAGCCGTTACAACCCCATATTAGTAACAACAACATGCTGTTACGAATATTTGTTACACCCCCTTTTGTAACGGTTGGTTTGTGTTACAACCCAATTTACTGACTGAAATAAAGGGTTACTAAACGCGAAATATGGTGTAGTGAATTAACACAAATCACCTTTATTTTTGTGGTGGTGCCGCTTTTGGGGAAAAACTGCAAATCATCCAAATGATGAAAATAAACTTTCTGAATGATAGATGAGTTTCAGTCTCCATATGTCTTTTGTTGATGAAGCCCACAAGCTCTCCTTAGTTTTTCTTCGTCTTCAATTGATGAACGCCGTGAAGTCTAAAGTTCAACTACACACTCTATCCTAGTCCGAGACATTACTATAAGTAGACTAGAAATCAAGACTTATAGTTTTGATCACTAAACTTGACAAACAAGCTTGAGATAACAACGCTTGCGAGTTCGACCGAGCAGTGCTCTAACAATGGGAAAGTCATAAGGCTATGGTAAGTCCTTTTTTCACTTAACTTCCACCGTTATTTACATTCCTTAGGTAAAAGTTTCGTGAAATTGTGTATGAGAAGATGAAAATGAAGATTAAAATATGTTATTGCATTGATTAACCAAGAATGCCAAAGAAATAAAATTGATTGTAGTTCGGTTTTGTTGAATTGGGAGTGAGATTGGTGGAACCCTTGATTAAATGTCGTTATGTACGAATGTGCTTGATCGATTCAACAATGTTAAGCACGTGCTTGTTCGATTTGTTAAGCTTATTGTGTTGATCGATTGAATGAGCTTGAAACTTCTCACAAAAAGATTATGGTTGATATGACATAGATGCTCTTAGTCCCTTGTAACCCCTGAAATAACTGACATTGTTGTTGAAATGATAGTTTCACCAAAAATTATTCAACTTGGGAAGACTCAATTCATCGGTGGTTAAGGTCATGAGGAGAGAGAAAAAAATAGTCGGGAGAAAAACATGAAGAAATTCTCCCTATTTTCTAACTCAGATCACTTGATTTTTTTTTGTCTCTTATTCCTCTTTCTATGATCTACAAGTATGTGGTAGAAATTTAGGTTTTGGTTCGATTTTGGAGGAGTATTGTTTAGATCAACAGCCATGGTATAAATTGAATCTAACATGGGGTTTTCTTATTTCCCCCCGTTGATAGTTTTTAATGGCAAGGAGGGTCGCAAGATTAGTATCTCTTCCTTTGATGTTGGGATTGAACATCTCAAATCTAAGATTGGTGGAGAGAACCAAAAGGGTAATGGTGGGTATGTTAACAAACTTGAGATTATTTCCCATGGTAAAGTAGTAGGGGGTTCTGATTCAAATGGAGTAGGTGCTCTATCATCATCTTCCTATAGAGAATGGAGAACTTTGTTTCCATCAGTAAAGCCAATTCAACCTCAAATTCCAATGAAATTCTTTCCTTCAACGGAGTTAAATGGAAAGAGGGTGGTGGATTATGTTGCTGGTGATTTATCTACATGAATCAAGAGATGTGAGGAATACGTTTTTGGTTTATGTGTGGGTAAAAGACTATCCTTCCCAGAAATCAAGGAACATGTATCCAAGCTATGGAACCTCAAACATGAAGTGATTATCAAATTACACACCAATTGTGCTTTCATTTTTGAATTAAAATATGATGAAGTTCATACAAAAGTGTTAGAATTAGGTTCCTTTAACATATCTAAATGTCTTTTCATTATGAGACCTTGGTCTAGTTTGATTGAATCTACAATTGCTAGCATTAGAACCATATCAATTTGGGTGTTGATATACAATGTAGCATTGCACATGTGGGACATTGAAGGCTTGAGTTTAATCTCTAGTTTCTTAGGAAACCCTTTATTGGCAGATGATTATACCCTAAATATAACTAAATTATCTTATGCTAAGGTCTGTGTTGAAGTTGATGTTGATTTCAGTTATCCTGATAGCATTCCATTAATGATTGATGGAAAGATTGTTTTGGAAATGCCGGTTGAATATCTCTGGAAACCTCCCAAGTGTGAATTATGCAAGGTTTTTGGTCACTCCTCTAAAAACTGTGCTAAAAAACTGAAACCAAAAAGGAATCCTAAGAAGAATGGGAAGGATCTTGAGAAAAATCAAGAAACAATCCAGTGTAAAGCAATGGAGAATGCAAAATGTGAGAATCAAATGGAAAAGCGTAAAAATTCAGTTGGAAACATAATGAATGCAATAGGATCTTGAGATACGGTGACTCCAGTTGGGGATACGCAACAGCTGAATGCATTAGTCAATAATCCTCAACTGGCTATTATGGATGGTGGCAATGAATATGTGGTTGAAAAAAATGCCCAAGTTGTTATCTCTACTGTGAATGAGACTGCAACAGCTGATTCATCTTTTGTGATTGACTTATCCTCATCTGAAAAGGGTAGTGGTGTTTGCAAAATTTTGGATAGAGCAACAACGGAAAATGAGAAGGTTACAGCTACAAAGTCGACTTCATCAAAGGAGAAGGCTATAGAGAATGAACCTATTCAAAAACCTTTTCATTTGTCTAGTGACCATCCAATGGAAAGATTTATCGGTCAAGGATGCTCTACCTAAGATTGATGCTTATCCTACAGTAACAAAGGTTTCACCAGCAAAGAGGACAAGTATCAAGGGGGTTCAAGCTACTACAACAAAAAGCCCAAGTGTAGAAATGAAAAAGAACTACAATCCTTTTATGGTAGGGGGTCACCCTAGCTTTATACCAGACAAGAGGAAAGGTGATCTTGGTAAGCACGGGTAAAATGAGAAAACTTATACCTCTATAGGAGAATCTGATGTGAAAAGGAAGGATGCTCCAAGCAGGAAATCTCCTTCTAAGATTGTCTCGTCGACCAACAATTCTGTCATGTACAATCAAACCTCTGTCAATAATGCATTCAAACTTTTGAGTAACGGGATTACTCGGGATATAACATAGGATGATCATGACGAAGACTATGTTGTGGAAGATGACAAATACTCTCTGAATTATAAAGAAAAATCTGGCAGAAAAACAAACAGGGAGCTTTTTAGGCTCAAATGGAATGGTGAGATTCCCAACAAGGGAAATTTTGAAAATTTGGGGAGAGGCCAAAGATCTTCAGCTAAAAAGCAAAAGTAGTTTACTGTTTTTCTATCATTGCACGTAGTTTGCTTTGGAGGAGAGTTGTTTTATACCACTCTTTTAGTTTTTTTTTCTCTGTTTCTGGTGGAATTTACTCTTACCTTTAGATTCGCCTAAGCACTCTCATCTTGTATTCTTTTTCATTTTCTTCTTCATAACAAATGGAATTAACCTTTAAAAAAAAATGAATAATAATAATAATTTGTGAAGACTCAATGGGATTTTAGTGCAATTAAATTTCCCGAAGTGGCCAGCACGGTGGTTCATCTATGGATGGATTTATTGGGTGATAACAATGTTGCTTCAGCTGATGTGGTTGTTTTGGTATGAATTTATTACACATGTACCATATAGACACACACCAAGTGTATGTTCTTGTGCTCTCTGGATCTCATATTGAGAGTGTGGGTTTTGCTACTCACAGTGCTGCCTCGGAAAACGCCATACCTCCTACAGAAGTGGCTGCCCCTAGTAAAAAAAGAAATTTTTTACCTGTCATTACCGACTTCCAAAAGGACTGTTCGGTCAAAATTTGTATATATCCCAAACACAAATTTCTCAGAGGGATGATATTTCTTTCGTCCTTCTAAGTTCTATCTCTGCTTCAAACCTTTTTCATCCCTCTTTCAATCACCACCGCATCTCGTCTGAAATATTCTTCTTCTTTTATCCATTTCGTAAACCTAACGATGGATCCCAATGCGAACGGGAGTTCCTCTGATGGAGAAACTAACGATGTTAAAACCCTAAACCACCATACAGCAGAGGAGAAACCTCATCAAAACCATCATCATCATACCGGAGATGGTGCTAGCCCTGGGTAAGTTTTTTTTTTTTTTGTTTCTCTTGCTGTTTAATTATGTGTTTGTTCTCGATTCGTATAATCATTATTTGTTATCGCCCTTTTATAGGGCAAAATAATTTTATTGTTGATCGTTTTAGTGAATCTTGGTTCTAGTTTTGATGAAAATTTGATACTAGAGGAACTTGCTTTGCTAATTCCTTGTTTTTGCAGAAATCATTATCGAATAACCCTAGATTGGATACCCTTAGCTTTTAGCTGCTCTATTTGATTTTGACTATTACGACTGATTCTTACTTGTGCAAATCGTTTGTCGCTTTCTGGATTTTTTTTAATGGAGTATTGCATGCCTTTTCACCCAATTCAACGATTGTTGTTGAACTTATTGAAAGATGTATTTTTGTTTGTGAGAGTGATTATCTTATTATGCAACTGGGTTTTTTTATTCCATGATTCTCAATCTACATTGTGGGGTGTTTTCAGGAAGATTTTTATTGGTGGTCTAGCGAAGGAGACTACTCCTCGTAAGTTCTAAGATTTTTTCCCTCAATTTTCTTGTTACTGCTTCCCGTTGGTTTTGTTCTCACGTTGTTGTTTCTCTTTTTGTGCTCAATGCAGTTCAGTTTACCAAGTATTTTGGTAAATACGGAGAAATCACAGACTCTGTGATAATGAAAGATCGAGTAAGTGGGCAGCCCCGTGGATTCGGTTTTGTGACTTATTCAGATGCCTCTGTAGTTGACAGAGTTATCGAAGATACTCATGTTATTAATGGAAAACAAGTATGATTCGGACCTGTGTGTGGTTTTTGAGTATAATTGTTTCCTTATGTGTTATGCCGAAGCCTTGCAGCAACTCAGGATTTTGACTTTTTTTCCCCCCCTTCTTCTATAGGTTGAAATCAAGCGGACCATACCTAAGGGAACCATGGGATCCAAGGATTTGAAGACCAAAAAGATCTTCGTGGGCGGTATTCCTACTAGTGTAAACGAAGGTGGTTCTATGTTTTAATGTGCTCAGTTTTTTCTTACATACCCGGAGTCAGCGTTGTTCTCCATTACCGTTAGTGTCACCTTTTTGATATTGATTTTTTCTTCAAATGTGCCAGATGAATTTAGTGGGTTTTTCTCTAAGTTTGGAGAGGTCAAGGAACATCAAATCATGCGGGACCATGCAAGCACTCGTTCTCGGGGTTTTGGGTTTATTACATTTGATAGTGAGGAATCTGTGGATAACATTCTGTCTCAAGGGAACAAGATCGAATTTGCTGGAGCTCAGGTTAGTTTAGAGCCTACTAGGAAAATTACGCAAATTGGTAGCATAGTTTCTTGCTTATTTTTCACCTGTTTCAAATGTTTGGCACTTCCAATACTGGATCCTTTTTCACAAAATTTAATAAAACAAGAAGTTATATTCACACCTTACATCCAAAGATTGGGGAATCTTTGTTGATGCTGTTGATAGGATATTTAGTTTTTTTTAGCTGATGTTGGGTGGTAGTCCTGGAAGCTATCTGCTTTTACTTTGTTGGTCACTAATGGTTTTTGGGTGTGGGGGGTATTTCTTGTACAAGGTATAAGAGGGGTGTGTGGATCTGGCAGTCTAGGTTAATGTTTTTGTTTTGTTGTAGGTGGAGATCAAGAAAGCAGAACCCAAGAAATCTAACCCCCCATTGGCACCACCCAGGCGTTTTTCCAATTCTAGGCCCAGTACTTATGGTGGTGCTGGTGCATTTGGGGATACTTATGATGGGTATGGTACCGGTGGTGGTGGTGGGTCCTATAGGTCAGGCGGGATATATGGGGGTAGACCAGGTGGCTATGCAGGATATGACACTAGTGAATTCGGTGGTGGATATGGATATGGTGGTAGCGGTCTAGGTGATTATAGAGAGTCTCCTCTAGGATATGCAGGCCGTTATGGCGGAGGCTTCAATAGAGGTTATGACCTAGGAGGTGGTTATGGTGGAGGAGCTGGTGAGGCTTATGATGGGTATGGTGGCGGTGCTGGTGGTTATGGTAGTAGCTATGATGCAGGCTTTACGAGTGGCTACCGAGGTAGTGGTGGAAGCTCCCTATATGGAAATAGAGGTGGTTATGGAGGTAGTGGTGGTGGTCGTTACCATCCTTATGCAAGGTAGAGAATTCCAATAGCAGTGTCAATGATCCATGGAAGAACAAAGCAGAACAACTTAGTCTTCTATTGTTAGCTTCAAGCGGCTAGAGATGGGTAGATCATCTTGCTTACTGATGTGATCCTTAGCAAAACAGGACTTAGCCATCTATTGTTAGCTTAATGATGTGACCCTTCGAATTTTAATCTATTTTAGTTTTTAGTTTGTATTACTGCTTGGTCTATTATTAATTTTCTGAACTTCTAGATATACTCTGTTTGATAAGATGAACATTGGATTATTAATATTTTCTTTGATGTCTTGGTTGGTTGTTCAAGGAAAAAAGAAGAAGAAACTCTTAGAAACCTATTTTTTGAAATCTTATTTTAGCTTTCTATGTAGATCGATGTTGGCAGTTAGGATATTTAGCCTTCATACTCTCTTGAATCTTTGTTCTCCTTACATCTGAGGCTAGGTATTAGGAATTAGGATGAGTTAATGGAAATTTTTCATTGACCCATTGATTTAAGGCACAACTAAAATAGTAATATTTGGGAATTACAAACAATTTTTTTTCTGCGCCACAGTAGTAGTACAGTAAGTTTGACCCTCTTCCTTCTTTCATGGCCTAGTGTATTGATGTGGCCTTCATTCTTGTTTACAATATGCGATCAATATGTTGTCCCATTATCCCATGTTGTCCCATCCTGATGGGTATGTTAATTGTTTCTTGTCTTGTTTTCGAACTGTTTTTCACTTTCCAAGTACGGCCCAAGGCCTTCAAAGTCTCCGTATATATTGTTCTTTTTTTACAAAAAAAAGATTGCATATTAGTAGTACAGTAAGTTTGAGCCTCTTCCTTATTCTTGGCCTAGCGTATTGATGTGGCCTTCGTTCTTGTTTATAATATGCAATCAATATGTTCTCCCATTGTCCCATCCTGATGGGTATTTCAAGTGTTTCTTGTCTTGTTTCGAACTTGTTTTCACTTTCCAAGTACGGCCCAAGGGCATCTTCGAAGTCTTGTATTGTTTGTTTTTTTCTGCATAGAAATACAAAAAAAGATTGACGCCGAATGCCATGTGAGGGAAAATTTTAATTCATTTGCTTACTGATGTGATCCTTAGCAAAACAGGACTTAGCCATCTATTGTTAGCTTAATGATGTGACCCTTCGAATTTTAATCTATTTTAGTTTTTAGTTTGTATTACTGCTTGGTCTATTATTAATTTTCTGAACTTCTAGATATACTCTGTTTGATAAGATGAACATTGGATTATTAATATTTTCTTTGATGTCTTGGTTGGTTGTTCAAGGAAAAAAGAAGAAGAAACTCTTAGAAACCTATTTTTTGAAATCTTATTTTAGCTTTCTATGTAGATCGATGTTGGCAGTTAGGATATTTAGCCTTCATACTCTCTTGAATCTTTGTTCTCCTTACATCTGAGGCTAGGTATTAGGAATTAGGATGAGTTAATGGAAATTTTTCATTGACCCATTGATTTAAGGCACAACTAAAATAGTAATATTTGGGAATTACAAACAATTTTTTTTTCTGCGCCACAGTAGTAGTACAGTAAGTTTGACCCTCTTCCTTCTTTCATGGCCTAGTGTATTGATGTGGCCTTCGTTCTTGTTTACAATATGCGATCAATATGTTGTCCCATTATCCCATGTTGTCCCATCCTGATGGGTATGTTAATTGTTTCTTGTCTTGTTTTCGAACTGTTTTTCACTTTCCAAGTACGGCCCAAGGCCTTCAAAGTCTCCATATATATTGTTCTTTTTTTACAAAAAAAAGATTGCATATTAGTAGTACAGTAAGTTTGAGCCTCTTCCTTATTCTTGGCCTAGCGTATTGATGTGGCCTTCGTTCTTGTTTATAATATGCAATCAATATGTTCTCCCATTGTCCCATCCTGATGGGTATTTCAAGTGTTTCTTGTCTTGTTTCGAACTTGTTTTCACTTTCCAAGTACGGCCCAAGGGCATCTTCGAAGTCTTGTATTGTTTGTTTTTTTCTGCATAGAAATACAAAAAAAGATTGACGCCGAATGCCATGTGAGGGAAAATTTTAATTCATTTTTTGGGGGCTTTGTTTTAGATTGACGAACAAAAACTCGTAGTATCCCCCTTGGCCCTAAAATCTGAATGGCAATCTTTTAGAAATTTTTGTTTGTTTTTGTAAATTCAGTTGCTACTCTTGTTTCCTTGTCTTCTCCCAGCAATCTGAGGTCTTTAATTCTTACTGGTAACTTTAGCAGTCGTGGCTTGGACACTAACGAAGCTTATATTGAGATTGGAAGAGATTCAACCATTATCTAAACCATTATCTGAGGTTCAACCATTATCTAAATCTGAGGTTCAAGCTTTTGTTATTTTGCTGCAACTTGGATAGTCTTCTTTCCTTCCTCACCCAATTGACAATGATTCATATGATATTATAATTGTTCTCTGCATAAGATTGCTCTGCAATACCGGGGACGAGATTCAAAGATATGGTTACAGTCATGCTGTGATAGTTCGTTAAGATGCTTGCAGATAAACGGTAAGCTAAGGCTCAGATTTCTCATGCACAACCAGACACGGTCTTATCGATTTTTACCTTTGATAAGTAGGAAGGTAAGCGCTCGGAGTTTTTTTTTTATATATATTAGAAAGTTTATCTGGATTCTGGAAAGCGTAGATAAGTTCCTGCGTGATTATGTCCTATTGATATCATGATCTCATAAATCTCATAAAATTAGCAATTCCTAGGATGCTCTTGTATGCACATATGTCTTATGATGTGTTGCTGTCTTTTCAAATAGTTTATATGCAAGTCTTCTCAGTTTTCATCATCAAAAATTTCTTACTAAAAATGATGGCGTATGGTTATTGAAGCAGACTAGCGATAATCATGGCATGGCTTCGAAAAAAGAGTCAAGCCTTGAGCTTCTGTTGGTGGTAGTATATATCACAACGATCCAAGAGCTTCATCTTCCGAGTTACTTGAGAGTTTTAGTAGGTTGGTTTGTCTAGTCATTCCTCACAGGAATACCTTAATTTCACTGAAAGAATTAGGAGAAAAAGATACACAAAGAATGGAATCTGTTGAAAGGGCAAGGCCAAGTCAGGAGATGCAGTGACAACAGCCAGTACGAAGTAAGAGATCTGAAGGTACGTATAAACAGATATAGCTTCGTTGAAATTTTAGGCATTTTTAGACAGATATAAGGGACCTTTGCTGAATCTAATTTAATATTTTGTCTATATCCTATTATATATAAAATTGTGTCTATATCCTATATCCATAGGTGCCTTTCATTAATTTATAAAATCTGTTGATTTTTTACTTTCCCAATCTGAGAGCTTTTGAGCGACTCTTACCTTAGAAGAGATCTATTTAGTGTTGTCATTTTAAGAATTTTGTGTGTGATTTTAAGTTGCTTGGTTGGTTCCAGAAAAGAAACCAGTGTGTTGGATAGGTTAAAACAGAAAAGTTTGTCTTCCCTGGGCAACAAATTTTATAAAAACAGCAAACACTACTATGTAGAACCTTGTCACGGTGAGCGAAGCGAGTGATGCTGTGTAGAGTGGGAGGGAAACTTTCACTTGAGGGAAGTTCACATCAAGCTAATCTTAAGTCTCAACACCTAGTTGGTTACACATGCTTGGTTTCGCTATATCACCGATTTCAGTTGTTTTCGATTTGTATGCCTGCAGGTCAAGCAAATACCTCACACACTGACGTTTGTTTTCGATTTGTATACCTCAGACCTGCTAACGTTTGTATCTATGAATGCTTGGTTAAAGCTTATATTTGTATCCCCCCAGGTCAAGCAAATACCTCACACACTGCTAATATCAGGATCTATGACAGATTACTCGTAGAATATTTAACTTGGATTTTATGTGGTTCTGACATTATTTAAGTACCGAAGTTGAGGGGGTTTGTTTACCTTGAAATAAGAAAAGAATGAACTTCATGCAGGAAAAGGGGATTGTGGCTTTCCTTAGTATCGTTAAGGATCATGATGGAGGGGGTTTGTTTACCCTGAAATTCAGTACATTTTGTGTTAGTGCAACACCGCAAATTGTAGGGTTATATTAGAATTGGTGGGGTATTTTAGGGTATTTTACGAGGACCTGCTTGGTATGTGGATCTCAAACCCCAAATAGTTCTACTTTCACCGTGTTATAGTCCTTGATATTTCGAGATTAAGCGATTTGCTGAATTTCATGAGGACTTGGTGTTAAGTCAGCCCCTAATGCTACTCTTAATCTGAGAGTGAGCCTAATATCAAGCTCAATCTAGGCATGTGGAATCAGGCTACAGCCTGGCATCACGCTCATTCTTTGTTTGAACTGCTCTATCTGTGCCAGATGCATTTGTGCAGTTATCCACTACAAGCAATAGAACTTGGGCTTTAGATTCTTCATGATATGTTAGCATGAGAAAACACTTAACAAATTGCAGCAATTGTGATCGATTTGGGTACTACATACTCATGTGGTCTGAGAAAATTTGGTATCCAGTTCCCAAATCGATCCCAATTGTTGCCATTTGGTCTGAGTTTCCTAGAAAATTGGTGGGGTTTTAGGTAAGTAAGTGGGGTTCTATAGGAGATTTGTTGAGAAAATTTTGGGTTTGTTTTTTCTAGATTTAGGTTAGCTCTATATATAGGGGAAAAGATGGTATATATACCCTTACCCAAAGCCTTTCATTTGTAGAAAACCTTCAGAATTCCTTCGACTGAAATTATGTAAATACCCCTTATTTTATAGTTATTTCCCGTTTTTCTATCTAGGATTGCACGTTGCTGGGTTGGCTGTCCTGGGAGGTTAGGAACACCTGCAATCTTGTTGTGCAGAAATTCTAAAAAAGAAATATTCTCATGTAAATATCCCTTTTCTTTCAATATATCCTTCTTCTAAAAAAATAAATAAAAATTCTAACATGCTGATGCAGTGGTGTAGTTATGGTGTGGCCTTGTCATGGCCATTGGGGGATGTGTACAAATTTTCTAGAAAAAAGTATCGGGGTTGGACTCCTGATCTATGTTAGTCTAAGTTGGATCTATAGAGAAGCTGCTAAGCTGTAACATTTCCGTATTCATAGATTTTCCTTGCATTGCTTTATCATAATAATAACACAAAAATTAACACAAAAAATTTACACCGTCTGGTCAAGAAACATAAGCCTATGAAGTGGATTTATTGGTTACCAAAAGCAAAATAGAACAAAAAATTTGTAAGTCGTCCTGAAGCTAGGGATGGCGCTATTGGTGCAGCTTAGTTTTTTTTTATTTTGTTTACTTTAAAGATTTTTTTGAGGTTCATCATACATTTTTGTAGTTATCATGCTTGTTTTTATACTGCTCATATATACATTCTCTAAATTCCTTCATTTTGTTTTTCATATCATCTAAGTCACTTAAATATTAGTTTACCCACTGAAGGGCCTTGTTAACTGCAGCCTCAATCTTCCCTTTACCAACGCACATCATTGTTTAAACGTTCAAGCTTTGTTCGTGACATGGGAAATATATATCTCTATGCACTAATCTTCTTCTCGGTCTTAACAACAGTTAATGTCTGGCTATCTTAAGAAGCTAACATTCGGCAATGACGAGAACAAATGTCGACTACGATCAGAAGCCAAACTTCCTAGCATGGTAATGAAGTGCATGAAATTGTTTTGGTAGAAGGGAAATTAGTGTTATATTCTATACTGAAGAAACAATGATGGGAATAATCTCTATCCCGTCATTTGGTATAATTTCCCGAGAAAATCAGTGGGATTTTTATGAAAATATGAGGGGTTTTAGAGGGAGATTTGTTAAGATTGGAAGGATTTTAGAGGGAGATATGTTAAGAACTTTTTTTTGAAGTGAAAAGGGTATATATTAAGAAAAAAGAGATAGAAAATATTTACAGAGAGATATGTTAAGAACTATAGTATGTTCATTTTTTTTTTTGAGCAAAAAGGTGGAATATATTGAAAAGAAACTGTATAAGGGATAAAAACCCCCGGTTTAATGCTTACATTTATCTGCAGTTAATGATTACTTTCCAGTGTGTTACAAGTTCTCTAAAAGGAGTATATTGGAACCATTTTTGACTTGCTCCCCATTTGTAAAGTAAGAGCTTAACTTCAGTAATCACCACCTCAGCTTTTCTTGGTCGTTTGTGAGCCATGATGACCCTCCTGTTCCTTTCATCCCAAAACGCCATGATGACCCTCCTGTTCCTTTCATCCCAAACGGACTAGCAAATTGTAAATATCATTAAAGGCCAAAGTTTTTTGCCCCTATTCCTTCCTCTGCGAAATTTCTAAGCTTCCAATTGGGAGATGAGAGTCTCACCTTGTACCCATCTTATAACAAATCCTCTAATAAAATAATGCCACACTTTATAGGCATATTGACAATGTAAGAATAGGTGATTTTGTATCTGGCATCTCCTTCTTGGCAAATTGTCCAAAGTTGGTATGACATTTAGAGTCGTTGACCACATAAAATGATGCACTTTAGGAGGCACAAACTTAATCCAGATGCAAGATACTGGGATTCTTAGCAAATTGTCCAAAGTTGGTATGACATTTAGAGTCGTTGACCACATAAAATGATGCACTTTAGGAGGCACAAACTTAATCCAGATGCAAGAGACTGGGATTTGATTTGGGAATGCTGGCAACTGCTCCACTAGCCATTTGTAACATGTTTTAGCACTGAAACCGCATGCGAGTGTGCATCTCAGCTAATCTTTAGCTGTATCATCCAAAACAGAAGGAGAACCCAACTCTATAAACAATGCAATCATTTCTGTGGATTCATTCTGTGTCAGATTCCTGCTCAGCTGGATATTCCATGATTCATTTTGCACTATATCTTTGATAGTAGCCTTCTTCCGTTTTGATAGTTTATATATTTTTGGGTATTTCAGCTTTAGTGGCCGAGTCCCTTTCCATTTATCCCACCAAAAGCTTAATGCATCACCTTTGTTAACTTTTGTGACTGTAATTGCTTCCAGAACTGTTTTATGTTTTTGAATACCTTTCCATATGCTTCTCCCTTGAGGTTCAGAGTTGTCCTTTACCCACAAATCTTCTACTTGATCATTCCTTTTTTCCTGTACAACTCTTCTCCAAAGAAGCTTCTTTTCTTTAGTGAATCTCCAGGACCATTTGGATAAAAGGGCTTTATTAGTAAATTTGAGGTTTCTTATTCCAAGACCTCCCAATTTCTTTGGTGTGCATACTCTATCCCAAGCTACCCAATTAATTTTCCTTGCATCTGATGTTCAACCCCACAAGAAATTTCTCATTATCTGATTAAGTTTCTTCTTAACACTAGCTGACATAGGAAATATAGACATATATATAGGTAGACTTGACAGAGATGTTTTGATCAGCAAAACTCTTCTAGCTTTAGTGAAGAATCTTCTTTTCCAAGGTGCAAGCTTCTTCTGAAATTTCTCAATTACTGCCTCCCATATTGCAGTGCATTTTGTTTTTGTTCCAACGGAAAGCCCTAAATATTTTAGAGGTAAACTTTCAATCTCGCATTTTAGTATGTCAGCAATAACTTGTATTTTGTGATCAGCCCCTATGCTGATGACAACACTCTTACTGAAATTTACACTCAGACCAGTAATAGCTTCAAAGATTTGAAGAATTAAGACCAAATTTTATGCTTCCTCTTCTTTGGCATCCAGAAACACAAGGGTATCATCTGCAAATTGTAGATGTGATATTTGTATAGATTTAATGGAGAAACCTCATATCATGTTTAGCTGCGTAGCATTCTTCATCAGTTTTGTAAATATTTCAGCAACAAGAATGAATAAAAAAAGGGGAGAGTGGATCTCCCTGTCTTAACCTTTTTTGTGGTTTTAATTTTAGTGTAGAGTTTATTAACAATGAATGCTGAGCTGAAGTAATACACCATTCCATCCAGCTAACCCATTTTGGTCCAAATCCTGAGCTTTGTAGTACATTCTTCAATGTTTGCCAGCTAACATTATCAAAAGCCTTTTGAATATCAAGCTTGCACATAACTCCTGGATATTTTCCTTTTAATCTATAATCCACCAACTCCCCTGCAATTAGTATGTTGTCTAGAATTTGTTTGTCAGCTATGAAGGCTCCTTGGTTCTCTGAAATTAATTTTGGCAGCTCAACTTTGAGTCTTTGAGAGAATACCTTAGATATCACTTTATATAACTATAGTATGTTCATTCTCGCTAAGTATGAGAACAAGCATGATAGATGGATCACATGCAACAAGAAATCCCCTGTGGCCAGGTTTTACATAAATTATTCCTACATCATCACCTAATCACCATGGTCTAATCAGCTATTTTACCAACATCTCCTTCTATCCGAAGTTTTATTTGGAAAATAACTCATTCTGTACTACAATCATATCCAACATTAACAAAACTTGCACGCTTTGTAATGAACATGATGAAACGTTAACATACCTTTTCCTTGAGTGCAATTTTGTTTCGCAAGTATGGAACCACCCCAATTTAAATGTGAACTATGTTAAAGATAATGATGTTAACTGCCATGAACGGATAACAAATTGGTTTACCAGTACTGATAAAGTCGGGGTTGATATGATCAGTGAATCCTAGCTATTTTACCAACATCTACTTCTATCCAAACTTTTATATGGAAATAACTCATTCTATACTACAATCCTATCCAACATTAACAAAACTTGCACTCTTTGTAACGAACATGATGAAACTGTAACATACCTTTTCCTTGAGTGCATTTTTTTTGTTGCAAGTTCGGAACCACCTCAATTTCAGTATGAACTATGTCAAAAATAATGCTGCTAACTTCCATGAACAGATGACAAATTGGTTTACTAGTACTGATAAAGACGGGGTTGATATGATTAGTTTCTAGAGCGAGAGAGTTTTTATACCGTGAATTTCCAGAACGCTACTGTTGGGATACAAAAACCAAAGAGTGGAGAAGAAGACAAAGTACACAGAAGTCAATATGAAGGGTTTATACAGTACCTTCATGTGCTGGAGAGGTGCGGTTCTTAAGGCACATTCTGTACCACGTTAGAGGTCCGACTTATTTTGATGATCTATTGTTTTTTGATGGAGAGAGATGTCAGACATTCAAGAGAGCTGCCGAAAAACTGGGACTTTTAGATAATGATCATAGTGCAAAAGCATCTTTGGTTGAAGCAGCAACGGTCAAGATGACGTCTGCTCTGAGAAGATAATTTTCCTCTATCTTGAACTTTTGTAATCCATCAGGAGTGAGAGAATTGTGGGATGAATTTTTCAACAACATGGTCGAGGATTACTCGAGTTCAAGCAATACAAGATCAATATTCTTATCATATCGTCTTCTTCGTGAGTTGAATTTGATACTTAAGCAGCACGATAAATATATATCCATGTATGATCTACCGTCGATTGTAGGCACATTGGGTGAGGACTTTGAGATTTCAAGTATGATTCAAGAGGAGCTGTCGATTCTTATATCCGACGAAGAAATGTCTTCTTTCCAAAAGTTGAATGAAGACCAGTCTAGGGCCTACGATACAATCATGGGAGAAATTTGGAGAAAGGAAAGTAAAGTATTCTTCATAGATGGTCCGGGAGGTACAGGGAAGACATATCTCTATCGTGCTATTCTGGCGACTGTTAGGAAAAATAGTGGTATTGCGTTAGCAACAACCACGTTGGGAATTGCTGCTATTATGCTACCTGGTGGGAGGACAACACACTCAATGTTTCAACTTCCGATGACACAGGAATCAACTTCAATGTGTCGTACGAGAAATCAAACTGAGAAAGATAAACTTTTGAGGCATGCTACCATCTTTATGTGAGATCAAGTTACAATGGCGCATCGCTATTATCTGGAAGCATTTGATCGGACGATGAGAGATATAATAGGGATTGCTGAACCATTTGGTGGAAAGATTCTAATCATGAGAGGTGATTTCCGTCAGGTACTACTAGTGATTCCTAGGAGTACAAGGGGACAGACAATCGAGCATGTTTTAGCAGGTACATTGCATTTTTTTTTCTTCTTTTAAGATAAAAAAAATTGTTTTATATTGATATGATTACTTAATGTTTCTTAAACTCTGGTACTTAATTGAATTTTAAGAGGATAATTCGAAATGATATTGAGTTACATTACATTATTAACATGTCACATTTGTGGGAAAATGTACATGTTTTGCATCTGAAGAAGAATATGCGCAGATGCATCTTATTCTAAGTTCTTGATTCGTATTGGCGATGGGGATGAACCTTGCATTTCTAATGAGATGATAAAGGTTCCGGAAGAGATGGTCGTACCATGGGTTAGTGATGCTTCTTTGTCTCAGCTTATAGATGTAACATTTCCAAACTTGGTGGAAAATTCCAGAGATATAGACTACATGGTTAATAGGGCATTGATCACACCATTAAATGAGTACGTCGAGAATCTTAATGACCGAGTACTTTGCATCTTTCCTGGAAAAGAGGTTCTATTCTACTCATTTGATTTTGTGCATGACGATACTCACGGTTTTTACCAACAAGAATACCTGAACAACATTGCTCCTGGAGGTTTGCCATCACACATTTTGAAATTGAAGATCGGTACGCCCATTATGTTGTTGCAGAATGTTGATGCAAAAAAATGGTTTATGTAATGGTACCAAGTTAATAATCAAAGAGTTCTTCCCAAACTGTATAGATACTGTAATAATTAGTGGGAATTACATTGGTACACGAGTCTTCATTCATAGGATGCCACTGAAGCCACCTGAGAATCAGAAGCTCCCATGTAAGTTTAAACGTAAATAGTTTCCGATCCGTTTCTGTTTCGCCTTTACAGTCAACAAAGCGCAAGGGCAAACGATCGAAAACACGTGTATTTTTTTCCCTGAACATGTGTTCAGCCATGGTCAACTGTACGTTGCTCTCTCCATAGGAGTGTCAAGTAGCAACACAAAAGTATTAGTGACTAAAGGCACCATTGCTAAAAATAAGGGAACATACACGAAAAATGTTGTGTATAAAGAGGTCTTTTTGTCTTAGAAATTACGAGTTACGAGTACACATTCTTGATGTAATAGGACATTTATGACTGAAAAATTATTAAATGGAAAATTCAAGTTTAGTCGTATTTACTTTTGCACATTAACATAAATGAGTTTTCACCACTTGACGTTGATCGGTGACTTTGACCATTGACCCACTGTTGACTTTAGCCGTTGACTAATATACGAAAAATAAAATTACGGAATGAACGGAACGGCAGGCGCATCGCGCATGCGTGCCATATTAGTCACCATAGTCTAATCAGCTATTTTACCAACATCTCCTTCTATCCAAACTTTTATATGGAAAATAACTCATTCTATACTACAATCTTATCCAACATTAAAAAAACTTGCACGCTTTGTAACGAACATGTAACATACCTTTTCCT
Organism: Papaver bracteatum; assembly: GCA_023529315.1. Taxonomy (NCBI): domain Eukaryota; kingdom Viridiplantae; phylum Streptophyta; class Magnoliopsida; order Ranunculales; family Papaveraceae; genus Papaver; species Papaver bracteatum. The sequence goes on along the minus strand of JAJJWX010004800.1, from coordinate 144,233 downwards.
TGAGTGCAATTTTGTTTTGCAAGTTCGGAATCACCTCAATTTCAGTATGAACTATGTCAAAGATAATGCTGTTAACTGGCATGAAAGGATGACAAATTGGTTTACTAGTACTGATAAAGACGGGGTTGATATGATCAGTGAATCCTAGCTATTTTACCAACATCTCCTTCTATCCAAACTCTTATATGGAAAATAACTCATTCTATACTACAATCCTATCCAACGTTAACAAAACTTTCACGCTTTGTAATGAACATGATGAAACTTTAACATACCTTTTCATTGAGTGCAATTTTGTTTCGCAAGTTCGGAACCACCTCAATTTCAGTATGAACTGTGTCAAAGATAATGCCGTTAACTGCCAAGAATGGATGACAAATTGGTTTACTAGTACTGATAAAGACTGGGTTGATATGATCAGTGAATCCTGGTAAAGAATGTGCATCCAGGTAATCGAACCCTGGTCAGTACCGTGGGAAGGTACTATAATACCACTATACCAGATGCGCGCTTTGTTGCTTTGAAATTTCTCCTTAGAATTGTTAACACATTCTCTGAACAGAACACATGCCAGCAAGTTACATCTTAACATCAGGGAACGAGATATGGCCATACGATTACGAGCACAAAACTTCAACGGAAGGTGAGGTGACAATTTAGGTCATAAAGGCAATTCCTATGGGCAATCAACATTTTTTTTTGTTGAACTACGTGGATGACCAAATGTGTTTCTGCACTATGGTGAATCAGAGAAAAATAAATTTTTAGAATCCCACTAGTAATGTTATTAATATAAACTAATTAGATTCGGGTCCCACGGATTAGTTAACTAATAAAACAAATAATAAAATAAAAAACTTAAATATAAAAATGAGTTTTTGGAGAGAGAAAACCAATGGGAGGACAAATGTCATCCACATGAGGTCAAATTTCACCCACCAGCGAGTTTTTTCTCTCCACGCGGTTGTAGATGAAACATCAAACTCGCGTCTGTTCATCGTCCACACAACAAACTAATAAATTATTGGTTTGTTCATATGTTTTTCATGTTTCTTGAGTCCATACTGGGAGCAAAACGAACAAATCATGGATTTGTTAAGTCCATAGGAATTGCCCTAATAATATATATTGGCCACTTTCTTTCCAATATATTATTTGACTGGTTGTTATAGACCAACGGGTCTATATATAGAGGGAGGATCCATGGACACCCTTAGATGGACACTATTATATATGATTTGTGTCATTTTCTCGTCAAAACCCAAATGACAATGAATTTTACTATAATATTTTGATGATATGTTTCTCTTATAGGACTCTACATTCCTACCAAAAATGAGCATAATTCGAGACGTATAACATTACCATCCACCCCTTTGAATATCAGCCGTTAAAATCTAACGGTTGAAACTAAGACCGGTAGATGGTGAGATTTGGTATCTCAAATTGTGCTCATTTTTTATAGGAGTGTAGAGTCTTAAAAAAGGAACGTATCATCAAAAATTAGATTTAAATTCATTGTCATTAGGATTTTGTGAAGAAAATGACACAAATTATGTATGATAGTGTCCAAAGATCCTTCGCTTATAACAAATGAAAAATTTTTAGTACCCTTTTTGTCTCAAATTATGATATTTTGATATTCCGACCGGACATTTTCAAAAACCAATGGAGGTGTATTTTGGTACCCCAATAACTAATATAACAAGATTCGGATAAAATAACTATCAGGTAAAGATATTCCAACCGGACTTCACGAATCCACAAGTAAAGTCTTCAAAGGCGTAACATAGATTAGTTCGTGAAAAACCATATATTATAGAAGATGACGCTAGCTTTGAAACTAGGACATAAGAGTGTCAGGAATTAGGAAATCATGTTGCAAGCGTCTCTCTACTTATTAGTTAACTGACTATGTTTACAAGGAGAAGAATGTCTTACATGCAGTAAAAGAGAAATTATTTCTTAGTACTGTTACCAGGACAGTTTAGTCTATATGGTTCTTAAAATGACATCATGTGATCAGCTGTTTGGGGGACCTTAAATTTGTCCAAACTATTTTAAAATTGCAAAATGCGGTTGTTAGGATCATACGATCTATGCTTTTTCCGACTTTCTCATCAAGACCTCTATGTTTTCTTTTGTATGAACTACTTACATGCAGTGTTTCTGCATTCATGTTACTTCATAAATTCCAATTTCTTAAGCAGTAGTCACCAGTTGACATGTAATATTTTCATGCTTGGATTTGCGAGGTTTACCCCCACTTCACCAAGTACTTCGTCTAACTTATTTAATTTGTTTGAACTCCTAAATCTGAGCTATTTTTTATAGATTTAGTTTTCGCCTTTTCGGTTTCTTCTTGTTTTGTGCTTGATCTTGCACTTGTGTTAGTGATTTGACCTAGCTTACTGATAAGTTACTTTTTAGTACTAGCTCTCAAGTCTTGCCGCTTCTTGTTTTGATTTGGCAGATTCACCCGCATATTGTTGAATAGAATATCTAATTTGAATTACACCAATTTAACGTGCTCTTCGGAAAACCAGTGTTTATAGGAGAATGTTATCCTAAATATGAGGGACTTATTTGGATGGCCCATATGAACTAAGCATTTTATCACTATCTTATCAAGACCAGCTTATATCCTAAATATGAGCAAATTGTTATAGTTTCAGTTTCTTACCCCTGTGTTTGAGCTTCCACTTGTGTTGATGATTTGGTATAGATTTACCTTCATAGTACTTTGTTACCTTTTCTCGTTTATCCAAGTCCAAATTATCTATTTACAGTTTTTATGTTTCTATTTATTATTTTCATCTGTTGGGTATGCTAATTGTTATATTTGTTGTGTTGTAAGCTTGAATTATCTGGTGATGCAATACTTTGTTGTCAATTCCACTACGAATATCATCTGCTTATTCATTTCTCACTTTGGTCACTTTGCAGATTGCTGGTAAATGCTTGATGAATACAACTGTTGCAAGATTGAGTGGAATTTAGAGATCTTGGGGTTGTCAAGTATTTTTGTAAATTATAATCAGAAACTTTATTGAACGCTATCACGGTTTGTCTCTCTTTTCTGAGTTGTATCTTATGGATCTCTTTGGAAAAGATCTTGCGGTCTACAAAAATGTTAATTGGCCGCTCAGATTTTAAAGCACATTTCAATTTGGGTGAGACTATTAAAGGGAAGTGATACACTTACCGACACTATCTCCCGCAAAAAAATCCCAATAGGAAATCAACAGAAGAGATAAAGCTTCTCAACATTGGGATATATAAAGGGCATATGTGGGTTAAAAATCGGGAGATTTATTCGGTAAACATATCATTTCTGGGCTATTAAATCTAAAAATCTTTCACCATAGATCATAGAAATACTTATTTGCTCAATTCTTTTTTCAATTCTATTTTTATTTTTATGAGAAAAAATACACTTGAATTACACCCATATACAAAGTTTATAGCAAGAAAAAAGGAAATGGGAAGGCAGGACGAAGTAGGAGACACTTTCAGGTTCAACAATTATATACAATTCTTATAAGGATTCTTCAATCTGGGGATATTGATAATGAGAAGATGCAAGAAGAGCATCTCCAGTTCCAGAGCTATCGTTTGCATCCCCAATAACAACGGTGCATGCAACTTCTTCTCCGAGTAATTCACCGAGTACTCTTCAAGAAGGATATGAATTCGTTTAGTGCTCAAATAATCCTCCATCCAAGGCTACAACAGTCCCTCTGTTTCTCTCTCTCCTTGACCGTGCCTTTTCTCATCTTTTTCAAAATACCCAAGATCCCTGCAGCAGAAGACGAGCACCACGCGTGGCAAAAATGTTGCGGAGCTCTACAACAAGTCTTCTTGTTTCTATGGAAGTACCAGATATCCCAAAGGTATCCTTTAATTTGCTTTCAACCACTCTCAAATCTAGGGATGTGTCATGATGCATGGCATTTCTGGAGCCCTTAAAATGAATCGAGTTTAAGTTTTGGTGGAACAATATCACCAAAAACTCATGCCTCTTCTGCCACTTTGCAGAAGTCTCTACGTACAATGTCATCCATATTCAGTCACATGAAGGTGTGATGCACGGAAGTTATCCCAATCCATATTGATTACCACTTATCCTGATTATAACTTAGCTCACAAGTTTAGAAAAACTTGTGGAATCAACAAAGTTTGAGATGAAGAGAACTTTGTCAATTACTATCTATCTTGATCATTGGATCAAGCTTTATAATCAATTAAGATCAGGGTACTCAAGTTATCAAGGAAAGATAATTGGACCTGGATTCACGAATCCTAATGAAATCTTTATAGTCGCTAAAACCTAAAAGGGTTAGAAAGAGGACGACTCTAGATAAAACTATGACACACCAAAAAGTAGTGTCAGGATTCAAAGATCCCAGTTGTTTGAGGTTCCCATTTTATATATGTTCAAAGCATATGTTACTTTAGGTTTAAGCTAAGATAGATTTGGAACCAAGCAAACGATATCCACCTTTAGATAAATCTTTGAATCTAATTCACATAAACAAAATATATACACACAGGTTTGGTGAAACCATACCTGAACCGTGTACAAAGACTATGTCAGATATGGTTTATTCGAAACTAGCCGGTTTGAACTTCAGAAGCTTAATATTCATTTACATGAACACATACAACATAAAATTGAGTCAAAATTACCTGATCAAATAAGTCTAGTGTTTTTAAAGAATCGATCAAACACAAATTATCTCATAGAAATAATTTAATCATATTTGAACATAATCTAAATGATTGTAAATGCACAAAGTACAAATACATAAGTAGATCGTGAATCGGTTGAGCCAAGGTACACAGACCTGTTTTCAAACTTTGAGAAAGACTGAGTTCCAAAGTTATTCAGAACATTTAATTCACATACCTATTTGCCAACTGAGGTTCAATAACTGAGTTCCGGAGTTCACATAACTTTTTCAGTTACCGTTTTTCCAACCTTAAGACCCTGCCGGTTTCAGAGTTCAAAAAACGATTTAGTTCACGTACCGGTTTGGGTGCTAAACTGGTTCTTGAACACAAAACTATATTGGATCGCGTATCGGTTTAACCCGGTTCCATAACCAAAGTTCCTATGGTTTGTATACAAACATACATACCTATAAGGATCACGAAACAAACAGATTTTCCCATGAAGTACATACAAGTATGTGTATCACACAAATTCGTAAGTCGATATATATTTACTCCGCTACATGTACGAATACATGTAATACGACTTCAGGCATATAACAGTTATCTCAGTTTATAAGAATGATACCACCATCTTGCATTCCGAATATAGTAGTTCTATATTCTCTCTATGTCGATTCGAAAAATTCCTGAATAACATCAATGACACATATCACAGTTCGAGGCTATTTTCGGATGATAACTTGAATCACTATTTTGATTCCGAAAAATAATTTTTCTTAACCGAACTTCATCAATCATGAAAAAATGTTCATTGAGATTAGTCATTATATTTCGAGAAAATTCGTTAACTTGAAATAGTTATTCGGCTCGAAATTCTTGTCTATGCAAACAAGTCTAATTAGTTATGCGAAATTGTCTCAAATTATAGAAAGATGAGTATACCTTGAGATATAGGCGGTTCAGTCTTCACTTAACTTTTGTTGATGAAGTTCTCCACAAGCTTCGGTTGATCTTTTCCTTCAAACGGCGAAACGCAATGATGACTACAATTGTCCACTATTTCTTAATTACGTCTTTCCTAGTCTGAGACCTAACTAATTGTAGACTAGAAATCAAGATATAGTTTTGACAACTAAATTTGACAACAAGCTAGAGATAGCAACACTTGTGATTTCGACCGAGCAATGCTCTAACAATTTTTGTTTTTGGATTGTAAGGAATTTTTTTTATACACTTACGAATTTATATTCTCTAGTTAATTTCTTTCGTTAAGAAGTCTAGTTATTTTTTTGAAAGTTCCTTTTCAATGTCCGGGTATTCATCAAATGCATTCTTTTTGCTACAATACTCAGAATTGAAGACCAAGGTCGTCTTGCCTTTCAAGAGCCTTTTTATTTGACTTAATTTTAAAGTTATATTTGGTAGTAATTCAGCTTCTACATAAGTTGTTTATTTGCATATGATAATAACAGGTTGCATTTTTGCTATAGACTTTTAATTAGTATAATTGTGTAACAATGATAATACTTAGGCTAAATTATATATTTGTTGTAGGGCCTATGACCCATTCCATTCTACATGTATAGAAAGGACATTGTTCCATGTAACCCTATTATCCTGATGAATGGAAACTACTCTCTTCCTCTTTGTTTTCCCTATATTTCCACTGCAACACGTTATCAAGCACGATTCTACCAGCTAGTGCAAAAAAAAAATTCTTCTTCGTTCAATACCAATCATGTATTCCTTCATGAAGATATTAGCGTGGTTCTGATCAAGATTAATTTTTACTATAGATGCGTTACCAGGTATTTCTTTTGAACAAACAAATTTCGTTTTCTTAGTATATGTTAGTGTTCCACGAATGTATGATTATCAAACATAGAGATTTTATCATTAGATTTTCTTTAAATTTTAATATGTTCAACCAAGTTACGTATGATTCACTATGTTAAAATTTTAATCCAATCGGAATAAGATGCAATCTCCAAAACTAGATTTTAATGAATCTGTGCACATTCAGGAAAACCTTAATTTATAACAGAGTCGAAAAACTAAATTTTAGGAATTCCAACCGTTAGATTATTCTGTAATTTTGTTATGTGTTACATGTTGTTCATCTTGAACCACTATAAACATTTCATAAAGATCCAACCATGGTAAATACTCCAATATACGTGATATTTCCATATGTGTTCACAGAAACGTTAATAAAATAGTCATGAGGCATCATGAATATATATTTTTATCTAGCCGTTGGATTTCCTTGAAATTGTATTATGTTTGGCAAAACATTTTGATGAATCAATCATAAAAATTTCATCATGATCGGAATATGATGAATTTCTCTGTCGATCAGAAAATTTGAAAGAAGAATTTTTCAATTTTTAGGGTTAACGTTATGTTTTGGGCTTATATGCTAATAATTTCAAACTTATTATCAATAGGCCTGAATACATCATATATAATGGACCATATATTTTTATATTCATTAACCATGACTTTGTGAACCCAATGGACCGGGTCTTGACCAAATAGTTGACCAGACTTCGACTAAACCAATTCGACTCTAATTTGACTTTTTGGACTCAGAAGTACTTGGGCACCATTAAAGAGTATGATGTGGAAGTATGTGTGCACAAGTAAAATAATTTCGTCATATAACTTCGACAATGATATGTTGTAATTAAAAACGCGCCTCATTTTTTGTGGAAAGAAACTCACAAAAGTTTCCATGAGTCAAAGATGTAATTCTAGCTCCAGTAGTAATGATACAAAGTAAATGTATCTACCTATAATGGGACAGAGGTGTAATTCTGACTCATATCAATGAGATTTGAAAATCTTGATATAAGAATTTTACTGAGAATGGTACAAGCGTTGTAATGCAAGTATCATATATTAGTAGTCAACTATAAGAGATATAGGGAGTTTAAAGGAAAACGAACTCACTATATTCTTGGAGAAGCTCATATCATAACTAGACGTCAACATTAATGGCAACAAGAACTTTGGAAACTTTTCTTATTGTCTATCTTTATTCAATTGAATTCGTATGGTTAGATTATATATTTTGCACGATTTGATCCTAAACTATTATCCACATGATATTGGACCGATATTATATTAGCTAAAATAAATATTTTTTTTTGCGAAGAATTATATCCATTGTATGCTCTTATGGAATGGATAGTATATCATTTGCATGAGATTGAAATACTCTAAAGAACTTGAGATATACTCAAAATTACTTGAGTTACAAGGATCATCGATACATTATGATGAAAAGTATATCATCTTCATGAACACTAACACTCTAAAGTAAATGAGATAGATTTTCTTTTGTTACGCAATAAGGCAAATCCACTTATTAAATCTCTCAAGACTCAGTGTCTAACTAATAGTGGTTTTTCTCCCACTAATTTAAGGAATATACACTAGTTTTGAAACTAATTCTTTATAATGTGACTACGATGGTTGGATCATTGAGCGAAGCAATGCTCAAATTTTGTTTCCAAGATGGAACAAAGATTAAAAGTCACAAAAGCTCTATATGTACCGAGAGCTAATCATCTAGTTAAATTCCAAATAGATCCATGCAAGTGGATATCAAATGGAAACTCACTGTGATGAGAATGTAATTGATTGCATCTTTTATAGTCTATAATATATTTGGAAGGAAATATATCTTAGAGAAACTAATGAGACAATCTAGTGAAATGTAATAAATCACTATAGTATTTGGATTATTGAATTCATATTGACTATGACGATGAAATGTTCGGAATTAACTCATACAGGCTTTGACATAACCATAAAAGCATGTTGGGTGTAACATGATATTTCGTTTTGAAAGGAATCATACATACATCACTTTGTTTGAGTGGACTAGACAATGGGAAAAAGATTGACGGAGTCCAAAGTGATGGCATATCTCTCAATAAGTGTTTTCTAAAGTACTAGATGCACAACCCCTCCTTCCCGTTATGCTTTTAGGTAAGAAATCATATCACTCATTTTTAAAAAGTATTCAGTAAAATAGGATTGGGACCATCCTAAGATGTTTAATAGGATTACAAATGGTAAAAATTCTATATTACAAAGAAAACGAGGTGAAATTTAGAAACATACACTAGTCCAAAACGTGGATTTTAGGACAAGCAAAATATGTCGAAAACTAGGTTATAGGACAGTTTCTGACCGTCCTAAAGTCTATCCTATTTTTGGTGTACTATTACTAAAGGACGGTTAGTTTTTGTTAAATAAATACTACAGATTCCGTTTGTCCAAAATAAGTTAGCCATACCAAAAACAACAACTATTATACCAGCTGTGTGAAGCTTTAGATCAAACATGTCAAAGAAGTACTCGGTGATGACATTATCGTTTGACAACTCTATACCCTTAGAGCACCCATAAATAAGTACAAAGATCTATGTCATGTAATTGGTTACTATATATCAAAGTATCTAAAGCAAAGAAAAAGATGACATATTCACTTGATGACAGTTGAATTCAGTATTACTTAGAAATGGATGATTTAAGGTTTGAAAGATTAAACAATTCGTTGTTTGTAACAGATATGTTTATAGAGAGACTATAAGGGATAGATGTGCCTCTATAGAGAAAAATAGGGTGCGATTAAATCACTTTCCACTATTTTATATATATCTAATGAAAAATATTTCATTCTTAGAGCTGCTTCACATAATCAATTCCAATATATACAAACTTAATAATCATAGTAGATTGCAAAGTTACATTTTAGTGAAATCTAATTAAAAAAAAAACTTAAAAAATGCAACAATTGAACTGACCATCAATAGACTGGTACCCAAAACTTACTCGTTCAAGTTCTCATAAGAAATAGTTTCAATCATTTTTCTTAATTTCCTTCCGTATTTTCATCACAAATCAAATCCCCAATCCATTCAATGATTTTAACCTAGAAACAAGCAAATCCATTCAATGATTTTAAACTAGAAACAAACAAATAGTGGTAATAATAATTCAAGAAAGGAAAGACAAATTTTACCTCTGGAAGTAGACTTCAAATCTGGGTATCTCTGGATTCAAGGTAGAAGATAGATGTAGATGTACAGAGAAACTTTGTTGAAAACAAACAAAATTTATCCACTTACACTTTTTTTTCTTCTTTGAGTTGGATTCGGAAATTGATTCGACTCAAATCTTCCTAATTGTTTTTTGGGTTTTGAAGAAATGAGATTTGATTGTTCTAGGATTTCCCAGAGGAATCGATTGTGGGGGGTTAATAAAAACTGAAACAGTTTCGTTATCGATAACCACGAAGGAGGATAATACGGGGGGCTTTATTTTATCGGTCCTTTTCAGCTTTGAGAAGTTTCTGGATCTAATTATAAGTCATTAGATTAATATGATTTAATGGTTATATGGGTGGAAATTTAGGGAGGTGGGGGCAAATAGATACGAAAAAAAGTACAGATTACTACCGTTAATTATCGTGCCCAAGATATTTGACTAATCCCAACTGTAAAATATTTAATGACAGACATAATGCGTCCTTTTAACCATATGGGAAGTGTCCTAAAAACCATGTTTTGGACAAGTGATATTCATGTAGAATGTGGACCATTAACATGACTTATGGGTGAATATTTTTACATTTTGGACTAGTTACAGTTCTCAAGAAACTTGTGTTTGGAAAACTACTAGCACATATTTTACATGTAAGGGATCACCACCCCTTGTAAATGCTAGCGATGTACATCAAAAGCACTTGATGGTTATTGCATGTTTGATAAGATCAATACATAACATCATATACCCCATGGCATCGCAAAGGAGATCATCAAAGGTTACAGATGATGCCTAAGGCATGGTTATGCGTATAAACCTACCTTTAACTGCTTGGGGAAATTGCAATATTAGCGCATCTTTACTTAATTCGTTTTAGAACCCAATATAAGTCAACCTTTTTTTGCGTACCAGTTGGTAACTGGATTTAATCCTGACATTCATGTTCTTAGGCATTTTTGGTTGGATTATATATGTTCCATTACGACTCCACATCGTACTATGATGGGTCTTCAAAATTGTTAAGTAGTTATGTTGGAAATGAGTTCCCAACAATTATTCGCATTTTAAAACTTTTGGCAGGAATTCTCTCACCGCTAGATTTGCGGTTATCAATTTAATGTGACAGTCTTCCCGTCGTTAGGGGGAGATAAGAAAAAGTATTTTCTAAGGGAAGGACAAGAATTGTTATGGTGTGTTCTTACTGTGTCTCATATTGATTCTAGTACTCCACAAATGTAAATATGAAGTGACAAAGAATAATCGATTTTTAGAATGTACACTGATGTCGCTAAAGATATGATATCACACATACCAGCTGCAAACCTACCTACAAGGTTACGAATCCTCATCAAATAAGGGATATACACCATAGGCTAAGGTGTTGCAACTACACTTAGTGGAAGTGTGGTTGAGGCTGTGGCTCCATAAAGGAAGTTGGAGAGACCACTTGATTCAATCAATCCTCACCTAGAAAGGAAGTAGGTGAGTAAGGCATACCTTATTTATATCATCAGAAATCATCTCATAAGATTGTCTCTAAATATGTCCATGAATCAAACTGGAGGACGCTCCGACATTTTATGATTCCAGAGAACAATGACATCCCAAGGGGATTATGAGAATACACATGAGTCAATAGAAATATCATGCGATCATATTGATAATTAATTTCATATATTCTTGCTTAAGGAAATAGAGCAAGATGAGATCGAACGAAGCTCCTTTTTTTATTAATGTCAACAAAGAGCATATTTGGCCTATATAATCCAGGTAGAACTTGGTTCTTTAACAAATATACAGGTATTTGGTGTGGTAGTGCTAACCGACCAAGTGTAAATCCTATTGGACATACAAGATTAATATGTCATGAAGCATAATGAGAAGAAAGCAACCTTAATGTATAAATTAATACTCGCCTTGTGGTGCGAGGTTATTCAGAAAGCCCTGGAATTTCTCTCTGGTAATGAACGTTATGGCGTTCCGCTACTTAGTTAGCTTGGTAATTTTCAAAGGGACTTGAGATGCAGCATATAAATGTGGTTGTTACGTATCTCTGAAAGAATCAAGAGATACCAGATATTTACAAAAGTACTCGATAACCTTTTTTTCCCAAATCAAGTGACTCTAAACCTCGGAGTGCGTTTACAGTTAGATATAACACTCACTTTTATATTGAATCAATCAAGCGAATGTTGTATACCCATCTAAATGACTATTTGATTTGGAGGGGATAGACAAGTAAGTTATTTTCATTGTGTATTCACAAGAAAGTTCCTGATTTGGAATTGTAGCTATCTATGTCGATGATATAGACATGATGGGCACTCTTGATGTAATAAGAGACCTTAAGATCTATTTGAAATCCGAATTTGAGATAAAAAAATCCGGGTAAATATCGAATACTGAGCTCATGGTATATTATTCTACCAGTTTGCATATGTCTAAAGTTGTCAAGCAATTTAACAAAGACATGCATCCTAATAGCATTCCCATGATTAGTTGAATTACAAAATAAGTAAATGACCATTTCGTCTAAAGAAAGATGACAAAGATGTGTTGGCATACGAAATTCCCCTATCTGAGTGCAATAGACGCATTGTTGTACTTAGCATAATGTACTCGACCAAATGTTACATCCTCAGTGAACTTGTTAGCTAGATATAGCTTAGCGCCAATGCAACATCATTGGAATGTTAAAATGAACGTAATCATATACTTAAAAGTAAACACTGATATGAGTTTGTTTTATCCCTGCAAAGACATAAAAAAGGAATGCTAAAGGAACTGCAATCCAAAGGTTGTTGATTATGAAGGAATAATAATATCTTCTCCAACGAAAATAATAGGGGGGAGATATGGTAGACTATTTTCTAAGTCATTACAGATATTCATTTTCGAAAAGTACATGACTAAAGGAACTGTATAAAATAACTCTGAAAGTAATTAAGGTGAGATGCCGACATCAGGTGGAAGATCCAATGATATGATGTCAACATGTTTTACTTCGAAATTGAAGCTGTGTTGTACTCTTTTTCCCTTCGACCGAGAATAGTTTTCCCAAAGGGTTTTGTCACTCGACAAGTTTTTTAGCGAGACAACACTAGAAACATCAAGTATATTGAACATTGAAGACATAAAAATCACGTTGATATTACTGAATGTATCTGAATCAAAGAAATATAACTCGATAGTCTGTTAAGCAATGTGACTTCCATAATCAACAACATGGTCTTATAAACATTCAAGTCATCAAAGTAAAGTGTGACAAACTCCTTTTGACTGTATTAGACTAATAAAAATTGTCTGACATCAGGGGGAGCATCTAATGGTGTGTTGAACATTTTTCCTTCATTGAGGTTACTTTATCTGTAACACTCTGTTTTTTTAGCATGGCGCATGCTAAAAAATGTGCCATGTCCTGAGATGAAGCTTCATCCAAAGCTTTCGTTGCATAGAAAAAGGAACATTGGCCCTTTTCCAATGCGTTGACAATGTACATCCAACATGGCTTGACATCGGGTTGGAAGCGAACAACCAACATGGCTGGACATCGGGTGGTAGTGGACAACCAACATGGTTAGACATTAGGATGGTAATGTACAACCAACATGGATGGACATCGGGTTGGTATTGGACATCCAACATGGCTGGACATCGGTTGGTAGTGGACAACCAACATGGCTGGACATCGGGTTGACAGTGGACAACCAACATGGCCGGGTGTATGGCAACGACCATGAATAGTAAAGTAGGGAGTTGATGAATGATTTATCCTCCCTTAATCAAAGAGGGGTACTTGGTTGAAGGTGCATATGGAGATTTGACAGCTGCAGAGTTAAGCAACCATTTTTAGCGTGTATAAGATAAATATGGATATTTGACATCTCCAGAGCGTGTGAAAATAAAAACCAGAGGAAGAAAAATACGTACCCTGCATGGAGAATAATGAAGAATATTCTGCAATAAAGACGAGATATATTGTTGCTGAGATGTATAAATAGACTGCGGGGATGTTTTAGAAGGGTTATGAAGTGACTGGGGAGATAACAGAACAAAGAAACGAGAGTTCGAAAATCTGATGCTGCTTCCATTGAAGAGAGTTCGAAGAACATAAGACGCCTGGTTACAGTCGTTTACGCTACAATGAAAGTGACACTTCTCTTATATCGGTCTTTGTAACAGTTGGTTTGTAACAAATAAATTTTTTACTTATATCTCTGATGAGGATATTGATGAAAGCTTGGATGAATGAAAATATAGTCTTATTGGGCGATTGGACCTGGTTTAGTTAAAATTTGGTGTTGCAGAAGCATCTTTAAGGAGACAATGGAAGCTTTCAGGTAAAGTTCAATTAATACCCATTGGAAAAGGTTATTTCATAATCAAGCTTGAAAATGAAAATGATAAGATCATAATATGGAATGGGATATGGGAAGTGGAATCACAGGAGCTTAAAGTTAGAATATGGGAAAAAAATTTCAACCCACAATCTCATAAAATCTCTCTGAATATGTGTGGGTTCAATTACCTGGATTAAACATTGAGTATTGGAAGGAGAAAATTCTTATGAACATTGGAAAATCTTTGGGGAGACCAATAAGAGTAGATGAGGCAACTCTTAAGATGGAAGCAAGATTCTATGCTAGTAAAATATGTGTTAAATCTAAGTATGGTGTATTTGAGCAAGAAGTTAATATACCTAGTTTGCCAAAGTTCTGCTACAATTACAAGATTGTTGGTCATCACACTGCAGAATGTAGAAAATCCAAAAGGAAAGAGGAGGCTCCAGTTAGTGAAGGGGTAACAGAGAAAGTATGGAGAGTTGTGAATAAGAAGAAAACCCCACATCCTGTGGGTTTTGATATAGCTCCAGAACAATCATCCCCAACAATCTCCTCACCAACCTTGAATACTGCAACTACTTCTAATATTCACAAAATTTTGGATACACCTTCAAGTTCTGCTGCAGGAGTACCAAATCAAGTGGTAACACCTTCGATTACAATATCTAATAATTTAGGAAAATTTCAGCTACTACATAATTTGAATGAAGAATTTTATAACTCTAATATTGAGTTTCCAGCTCTATCAGTTGAGAAAATGTTAAATGCTGCTGCTGGTGCCCTAGAAGTAATTAAGAAAAGTACAATCATTCCTCCAATTGGTAGGTCTATTATTGAGAAACCTAAAGTGAAGCAGAAACCAGTGGTAACTACAAGGCAAGCTGCCAATAGGGACTTGAGAAGTATTTCTTCCCAATCCCATCCTTCTAAATGAGAATTATATTTTGGAATCTCAGAGGCCTGAGAAGATTAAGGGCCAGAGATAATCTTAGAAATTTAGTTAAATCTTTTAATCTTTCAATTGTTATAATTGCAAAACCTAAAGTGCATTATACTTCTGATTTTTGCAAAAAATTAAAATTACAGGGTTTTCATTTTGAAGAAATTCACAACTCAAATAATGGTGGGAGAGGAAATATATGGATCATGTGGAGTTCTTACATTCAGAAGCCAAATATAGTGATGTCCTCTGAATAAGCTATAAGTGTGGAAGTTGGAGATACTTTAATAACATGAATTCATGCTACAACTTTAACAATAAAAAAGGAGAAGCTTATGGAATGATCTGTCAACAATTAGAAAGTTTAATAAACCTTGGTTAGCCATTGGGGATTTTAATACTATTATGAGAGAAGAAGAGAAAAAAGGTAGTTCCAAACCTATGATGATTTCCATGCTAGAATTTAACAATTGCCTTCACCAATGTGGATTGATACAAGCTCCAAAAAATGGTGTTAAGTTCTCATGGTGCAACAATAGAGTTGGAAAAGGAAGAATTGTATGTAATCTGGACAGAGCTGTCTTTAATGAGAAATGGCTGAAAAAATTCCCAAGATGGGGTTATAAGGTTGGAAATAGAGGTATATCTAATCATAGTGCTCTATATGATGGCTCTGCTGATATTCCAAAACCAAAAAATACACCATTTAGAGCTCTAAAAACTTGGAAGTCCCACCTTGAATTTCTGAATATTATTTCTAATTCTTGGGATAAGGCTGTTGAGGGTAACCCTGTATTTGTTTTTATGAGAAAAATAAAAAGACTTAAATGGGATTTGAAAGAGTGGAATTGGTCTGTTTTTGGAGATGTAAATAAAAATATGAAGCAAGTAGAAGAAGAAATACTTACAGCTTCTTTAGCATCAGATAATAATCCTTCATATATCTCTCTTGTAAATAATCTGGTCACTTTAAGGGGTAAATAAGAAGTGTTAATGTAGCAAAAAAGAGAGATAATTCATCAAAAGTCAAGGGTAAACTGGTTGAAAGATGAAGCATCTAACTCTAGATATTTTCATATTCAAATGAAGTTAAAGCAAGCTCATAGTATGGTTACTGAACTTGAAAATGATGCAGGTAGAATTATTACAGACCAAGAAGAGATTGCAGCTGAGTTGGTTAACCATTATGAGTCAAAATTCAGATATCAAGATGTTAATATAGATTATTCTTTATTTTCTTGTGTTCCAAAGGTAATTACAAGTGAAGAGAATAAAATGATAAATGATATTCCATCTGTTGAAGAAATTAAAACTGAGTGTTTGCTCTAAATCCTGAAAGTGCACCAGGCCATGATGGGTTTGTAGGGTGGTTCTATAGGTATGCTTGGGAGGTTATTGGTCCAGTATTCACAAATACAGTTCAATTCTGTTGGAGAAAAGGGTTCATCCCTACAGGGCTAAATGCAAATTTCTTGAAACTGCTGCCAAAAGTGAGTAATGCAAAAAAAGCAAAACAGTTTAGACCTATAGGTCTTATGAATTTTAGCTTCAAGGTCTTTACTAAAATTTTGTCTTCAAGATTGGAGAAAGTTATAGACAAAATTGTGTCTCCTCAAGAAGGTGCATTTATAAAAGGAAGAATAATACAAGAGCAAGTTTCCTTGGATTCTGAAATGATAAATGAAATGGAAACAAAGAGAAGGGGTGGTAATTTTGGTCTTAAACTTGATATTACTCAAGCATATGACTCACTCAGATGGGCTTTCTTATTTCAAACTTTGAATAGTTTTGGTTTATCTGACAAATGTTTACACTGGTTACATGTCCTGCTGCAATCTGCAAGAGTTTCAGTGTTAGTAAATGGTGGGCCTGAAGGATATTTCCAAGTTGGTATAGGATTGAGATAGGGTGACCCATTGTCACTTATGATTTTTATATTAGATGAAGACATTTTGAGCAGAAACATTACAATAATGGTACAAGATGGCATCTTCAAAGCAATGGTGGAGAGAGGTGGAGTAAAACCTTCACATATTATGTTTGCTAATGATATCTTTTTGTTTTGCGATGGTGAAAAAATGAATGTGAGAAGATTAATGTGCTTATTGGCTAAATATCAAGTCTCATCAGGGCAACAAATAAATCTGGAAAAAAGCAAATGTTTCATAGGTGGAACCAGTCAGAGTAGAAGGGTACAAATTTCACAAGAATGTAATGTAAAGTTGGCAGACTTTCCAGATAAATATTTGGGGATAATGTTGACTCAAGGAAGTGTTAGAACAAACCATGTTTGGCAGGTGGTGGATATGATGCAGGAGAGTTTAGCTGGATGGAAGGGTAAAATTTTATCTTTCCAAGAAAGACTCACCTTAGTAAAACATGTTCTTGGTAGTTTTCCCATTTATTCAATGTCAGTGTATAAATGGACAAAGAAAGTAATAAGGGAGTATGAAAGAATCATGAGGAATTTTTTATGGTCAGGGGACCCTTATACAAAAAAGATGATACCACTGCAATGGAATAATACATGTTCTCCAATAGGTGAAGGTGGTCTTGGTCTGAGAAGAATAAAGATCATCAATAAAGCTCTTTTAATGAAGCTACTATGGAGAATACAAAATGGTACATATAAATTTTCAAGATTTTTTCAAGGAAAATACAAGAATAAAAAAGGTGAATGGATATCTTACTATAATAAATATTCAATAAGGCCTGGAATCAAATGGATAATTGATGAAGTAGAAGAAAATACAAGATGGATTGTAGGTGATGGTAGCAAAATTTCTGTGTGGAAAGATAGATGGATCAAGAAGTTACCCTTACAGGAAGTGTACCATGACAATGCATATTTGTTGCAGTTTCCCAATATGATGGTGGAAGATCTTATTCTTGATGGTGAATGGATAGTTCCTACATAAATTATGGCAATGATAAACATCATTGAATTACCAACTCTTAGTGGAGGAGTAGATAGAAGAGTGTGTACTGAAACTATTATAGGACAATTTACAGTGAGATCAGCAGTTGAAGTTTTAAGATATAAATTCCCAGAACTACTTTGGACCAAAAAGGTATGGCACAATTCAATACACCCTAGCATTGCTAATAATATATGGAAACTAAGTAGAAATGTTTGTGCAACTGATGAGAATATGAAAAGAAGAAATTTCAGCTTATCATCTAGATGCATATTCTGCAAAAATAGTGAAGAAACTAGAGAACATTTGCTTTGGTTCTGTGATTACAGTGAAATTCTTTGGAAATGGTTGGGAGGTGTCTTTAATTTTAAAAATCCAAGAACTTTTGAGAACATTTTCCACATTGATAAAAACAAAAGCCCATTTATTCACGAATTATGGATATTAAGTGCTTTCTGCACTATGAAGGAAATATGGTTTTTGAGGAATGAATGTACATATGGAAATGGAAAATGTAACATCAATAGTTCCAAATTGAGAATCATGAAGGTAATATGTGACAATGAAGCTAGAATGAAGACTCAAATGTGGAATAGTAAGTATGACTTACCAGTTCTCAAGTTTTTTGGTTTGAAGACAAGAAGGGTGAAGACTATCACAATTAAAGAAATATATTTCCATCTCCCAGGTCAAGGAAAAGTATTTCTATGCTGTGATGGAGCATCTAGAGGCAATCCAGGATTGGAAGGTTATGGAGTAGTTGGGAGGAATCACAATGGAGATTTTTTGATAGCAATATCAGGAGGGATTGGAGTTTCTACAAATTATTATGCAGAAGTTTTTTTTATACTTATTGCAGGAGAATGGACAGTGAGTAAGGGCTTCAGGGAAGTTGTCTTTAGAACAGACTCACAAGCAGTCCAATATTCTTTCCAATACAACAAGGTCCCTTGGTTTGCTATTTCAAGATGGGAAAGGATATCTACTGTTGTTCTATCTTGGAGTTTTACACATAGCTATAGAGAAGATAATCCATCTGCTGACAAAATGGCCAAAAGGGGTGCTCTGTTGAACTGTGGTGAACAGAGAATATATGAAGTGAAACCTGACTTCATGGGCTGTATGGAAAGCCCAGATCAAGTGTTCTTTAGATTTTGTTAATTTTTCCATGGGCTTTTGTTTTTGTTATTTCTTTTTAAAATTCTTTGGTTTGTAATTCTTTAAACCTATTTTGTTTCTAATAAAATTTTATTGTTTAGCAAAAAAGGTTTTTATTATATTTCTCCCATTTTCATCATTTGTAAACACTTTGAGCAATGAAATCAACTTTTGAGCGTGTTTCCAACATGATGATGAGCCAAATCTCCCACAACCAAGGCAATGAGGAAGCTATTTACGCATGAATAATTGGTAATTATTTTATTTTCTTTAATTTATAATTCACTAAATCACTGCTTTTGCAGAGTTATAATCTTCTTAATTAGTTGTGATTCAATTTGATAGGTTATACTTTGTTTAGTCAATTGATAATCTATGCTTAGGGAATACAATTAATATTTGAGAATTTGCCTGATTATTTATGAATTAAGAAATAAGGGACTCAAAAGATAATTAGAGTTTTGGATTATTTACTATCATTCATCCATGTGTAATAGTGGAATCAATGTCTTGGTTATTTTTAATATCTTGAAATCAATTTTGCATTAAGTTTTCTTTATTTTTAAGTTTTATAAGTCTAAAATCTATTGCTTTCACAAGTCTCAACGAACCTATTTACTACAACATCATTGAAAATAACCATCAGACACCAAAATAATGAGCTGCAGAACAAGTAGATGGAGTGATGTAAAGGACTTAAGAAAATGTTTGATGATGAGGGTTTTGAAAGGAAACAAAATAATGTAAACATGGTGTTAAACTCAACCGGGAAATTGAAGATTTAAACTATGAGAATGAAAGAGAAAATGGTGAAATCAAAGGTTTTAGCAATGAATCAAACGTAGTAGTCTACAAGAGGAAAACATATATAGACATTTTGGAAAACGAGCAAAGGGATAAATGTCAACAGTATGTTAAACTCAACTGGGAAATTGAAGATTTGAAGTATGAGAATGAAAAAGAAAATGGGGAAATTGAAGGTTTAAGCGATAAATGTATAGAATTGGAAGTTTAGGGCGAGGCTTAGATAAGATGAGATGTAATCACTTGAAATACAAGAGAGGAGTATGAACAAGAAAGGATTACTTGTTTGGAAAATTTATGTTTTCAACTCAGTAAAGACCTTAAGGATTTGAAGTTAGGGAAGAAAAGAGATGTTGAAATTGAAGAACTAAAAATGAAGTGTATGAAAATGAGAATTCAACAAACTATCTCATTAAGTCATAAAATTGAAGGTTTTAGCGATGAATCAAATGTAATAGTCTAGAAGAGGAAAAGATATATTGACATTTTGGTGAATATGCTTCTTTCATCCTCCAATTAATCTCGTTATCTGTATATATCTTGGACGAATTTTTCTTGGAGGGTCTGTTTCATTTTCAACCACAGGAGGTAGAAGACTGCCTATTCTATGGTAGATATCACCTTGAACACGAAATGTATATACACTTCTCTATTATCAGCTAATTCTATGTCATAATTCACCCCAATTGACGTTAATGAGAAACATTGATTGTAGCGTCGTATGTACCTCCGAAGGTGTTCCCCTATTTCTGTTTGATCTTCGTATAGCTCCATAAGCTCAATATGGGGTGGAACAAACGATAAAACAACTTTCCCATATGAACAACAATAGCCTTTTGGTTCACGATAAAAAATCATCGCTTGGTACTTTGGAAATGTCCCTGGCGGTGGCAGATGAAACTTCTTGAATCCAACTTTAGAGGTGATTCCTCTTGCACAATTCAGGAATATGGATCTCCATACAACACTTCGGCATGGACGATCTCTCCCTCTTCCACATTTAACTCCTTGTGAATTTGCTGCATGTAAAGATAAATAGCTAAATATATCAATATATCTCTGATTACAATGACCAACGAAAATAAACACTCATAATGAAAACAGAAAAGATAGTCAAAGAAAGAAACATTCCGCTAGGAAGAGAATATTTGAGAAAGAAACCGGTGGATTTTCAAATTCAAATTCAAAATATGGAGGTCAAGATAGTCAAAGTCAAAGGAACATTTTAAACACTCCTAGAAAGATAGAGGGGAAACGTCGGCAGATGATTTTTTTCAGAAGTTCTTATTGGAAAAATAAAATGGATACAAGTAAGTTTCAATCTGAACCAAACCTGATTAATGTTTTATTTGAAAAATTCAAAAAAGAAAATCCAAATCATACTATAATTGGGAGTGGGTCGGTGATGCCGGTGATCAGGGAAAAAGAGGTGCTGGATAGTCAGGAAGTTGTGAAAGAAATACAGCTTGAACCAAATGTGAATACATCAACAAGAACAACATTACCACTAGTAATTTTTGAGGAGAATACAAATAATTCAACAAGGGAGTCCAGACAATATTCTCAAGCATATAAGAATGGACCAATTTGCAAATACTCAGAAAGGAAAGTTAATCCTATTTTTAATATTGTTGAATTACTAATGGAGGTGAGTACAAATTTGGGTACGATCAATATTGGACAAGAGATACAAGTGCAGCGTATCTTTGTAGAGATCATTAAAAGACATGAAAGGAAATCAAATTAGTATGAAATGCTGGAGAAAAATTCTGAGGAAATTTTGGAACTCATTGAAGGGGGGAACAATGTTATTCAATGAATACATTAGTCCTATCTTGGAATACAAGGGGTCTTAATGCGGTAGAAAAAATAGATAATTTGAAAGAACTTATACTCAGGTACAAACCAGTAGCAGTTGTAATACATGAAAAAAATGATGAAGATAACTCCTTGGTTAGTGAACCACTTATGGGGGAATGACAGAAACAAGTGGAGCATGATACCATATGTTAACCATTTGGAATGATGAGAAATTGGAGTGCATTGGAAATGAGTTTTCACCTAACACCATCAACAACAAATTCAAAACAAGATATGATGACTGTTGACACCCCAATTTCGCACCTTCCATGGAAAATATAAGTCTCATACTCGAAGCCGAATACAAGAGAAATGCTTTGTGGAGCAATTAAGGATTTCCATTTCAATCCCACAAACACTACTCAACCACCTATTTCACTACCCAACCAAGCCCACAAGCACTACTCAACCACCCATTTCACTACCCAATCAAGCCCACAAACACTACCCAATTACCTATTTCATTACCCAATTACCCATTTACCCATTTCCATGACCCATGTGAAATAATCCTTCTCCTACCAATAATTCTTTCCCACAAATGAAAAGAAATCTTCTCTACATCATTATCACCATCCCACATCCCCATTACCTAATAAAATAAATTCTTTCTTATTTCCATGTCCCCTACTACCTAAAGAAAGCAAAAAACATTCTTCTCAAATCCCACTAAAAACCATTTTTTTTTCTAAAATAATAAAAATCTCTCATCCCACTATCCCATGGCCCAATTTCAAACACATCACATGCACCTCACATCCCCATTTTTTCATCCGTTATGGTAAAAGAAAAAAAATAAGGAAAAAAAAAGTAAAAGGGAAAAGGAAAAGAAAAAGAAAAATAGGAAAAACAAAATCCAAATATCTTTTGTCCCCCACTATTCTTTTCATCATTTCCTCCACCCACTCCCTACCTTTCTTCAACTATATAAGGCATACCTTACAACCAAGGAATCACAATAAGAAAACCCAAGGGAATTACACCAAAGAGAAAAACAACCAAACACAACCAATTATCCTAAAAAATCTGATTCTACAACAAAGAATCACAATCAATTACACCCAAGAAATTCTTCTTATTCTCCTCATGAAAACACCATCAAAAATCTAGGTTACCACCCAAACCAAGAAGAATTATTGTCTCTCAAATAGAAAATATTTGTTCTCACATATTCCAAGTCTCCATGTATTTTGTCATTTAATCAAAGAGAAATCAAATTTTCTTCCTACATAATAGTCATCATTGTCTTATGTATTTATAATTCATTTCAAGAAAACCCCAAAAAAATAGAAATACTAAATCAAGTATTGTCCTTAAGTTTTTAAAAGATTAGCATTAAATTGCTGGTACTTTAACTACTTTCAGCATACATAACCAAAAAAAGGAAGAGTATAAGAATCTCTGAATCAAATACCCCGTCTAAGGTATATTGATCAAATTTATTTTCGTGGATAAATCAAAATCGTGAGTATAGAGTGGATTTCCCCTCTCACATTCTGATTGTCCATGTCAATTTCTACATAATTTACGGGTAATAGTATATTTCGTAGTATAATCTAATTAATTCATGTCTTGGGGGGGGGGGGGGGGATTTCCCCTCTCATATCATGACCCCACACATGAATAATATGCAAATAACTTATCTAATTAACGGTTAAGTTTGCATGTTATCGGTTACTACCCCAAAATTTCAATAAGCCTTTAATCGGTAATCCGTGATAGTTTCCAAATTTATGTCACCATCCATGGATGTCTAGTTCAAATTTAAAATATTCACATCAATAAGTTACAACTTTATATTTGGCCCATTAATATTCTCAACATGCTAGAAATTGATCTAGGTTCCCAATATAGTCGAAAATCATGAGTTGTTTTTACCAGCTATATATATTAGTCCCAGAGTCACAAGTGTGTATAGAATATTTAAAAAAAAGTTATAAATATTATTTCCATTTAATCATGAAGTATAGGCTAATCATATGATTGGGAGGCTGATGGGTGCCTAACACCTTCCCATACCGTACTATAATCTCCTTACCCAGACTCTCCGATAACAGACCATAAACATAAAAGTCATAACTTGGTTTTGTTCTCCCAAAAAAAATCCAAACTAGTTAAAGGGACCTGACTCCCCTTAGTCATGTGGCGACTTCAACATATCTGTTCTCTCTTTATGGAGTTAGCATTCTTACTAACGAAATAGTAAGAATTTACCTCTGTCTGACCTTGTGCGATAAATATCCACGAATGGATGAGCAGATAGACTTCACCCCCATAATAAATTAGGGATCGGAAAGTCCGGATCTCGACCCGTGCTAGGCCTCGATTTTTACAATGACTTTGAATGGACACTAGCAAATGCATACTCTCCTTGTGAGACTGAAGAGAGGAAGGACTTATGGGTTGAGCTAGAATATACAACTGGTTTGGCATCTGATGAATGGATTATAACGGGGGACTTCAATGCAGTGAGGAGAAGATGGGAGAGGAACAAAATATGAGGCTCAAAACTTGGTATGACACTTTTCAATAATTTTATGGCATAATCAAATTTGATTGATTTACCATCCGGTGGAAGTCTGTACACTTGGACCAATATGCGAAAGGACCCAATTTTATGCAGATTAGACATAATCCTAACCTCACCAGCTATGGAGCATAAATTCCCTACAATTTCTCAGACATTACTATCAAAAGAAACATCAGATCACTCACCACTCATCTTACCAACAGGTAATGTTTCTAGTTCTAATCCTCCCTTTAGGCTAGAACTTTATTGGATTACTAACAAGACCTTCTTGAGAAATTTAGCCAATTGTTGGAGGATAATGCAATATGTTGGAGGATAATGCAATATGATCTCTGGATTTAATATTCCCAATCAAATCAATGTGACTCATCTATAATTTGTTGATGACACACTGATTTTTTTAGATGCAAAGGAGGAAATGGCTGAAAATCTAATTCTAATACTTCAAGTGTATGAAGCAATCACATGGATGAGGGAAGAGGCAAGGAGATCAATCTTGAAAATAAGAAAAGGTGAAGAACTTAATATGATCTCTGGATTTAATATTCCCAATCAAATCAATGTGATAGGTGCAAATCATAAGGTAGAAGACATTTCAGATATAATGCATTGCAAGTTAAAGAAGCTCCCACTTAATTACATGGAATGCCTCTTGGATCTATTGTGAAGCAAATTCTATCTGAGATTCAATTTTAGAGAAATTTTAACAGAATTTAGTAAAATAAAGGAGAAGATTTCTTTCTAGAGATCAAAGAATAGTCCTCATCAACAGTGCTCTGGCAAGCCTGCCTGTATACTTCATGTCTCTACTCCAAACTCTAGTAGAAGTGGAGAATAAAATGGTAAAAAGCATGAGAGAATTTTTATGGGGAGTTACTTCAGAAAGGAAAAGAATTTGTTGGGTGGCTTGAGATAGAATTAATAAACCCAAAAAGTTGGGAGGGTTGGGGATCAGAAATCTGAGAGCCTCAAACAGAGCACTTCTCTCCAAATGAAGATGGAGATATGCACAAGAAAAAGAAGCATTATGGAGAAGAATAATCCAGTTGAAATCCAAGTCGCATGCTCAAGACTTATTCCATTAGATTTCAAATTACCACAAGGTAGAGGAATGTGGAAGGGGATTCAAAAGGGAGGAAACTTAATACAGACTACTGTAATGTGAATATTGTCAATGGGAGAGCTATAAAATTTTGGCTATATCCATGGCCAGGCCACACGCCTTTGTATAAAGTATTCCCCTTGGTTTACAAAGAAGCAACAAACAAGAAGGCCAAAATTGTAGACCTAATAAACAATGGGAGATGGGCCATAAATTTAAAGAACACAACATCATCAACAATT
The DNA here is from genome assembly GCA_023529315.1 of Papaver bracteatum. Taxonomy (NCBI): domain Eukaryota; kingdom Viridiplantae; phylum Streptophyta; class Magnoliopsida; order Ranunculales; family Papaveraceae; genus Papaver; species Papaver bracteatum. Next base: position 118,601 of record JAJJWX010004800.1, on the reverse strand, counting down.
AATATGCAACTATCCAACATCTTAGCCTTCTTAGGAGCACCTCCTATATTGAAAAATGCAGAGGATCAGGCTACTTATCAAGCATGCACTTATACAAAAAAGGAGGGATATAAACATATTATGAATATCCTACACCATAACACTCCGGAGTTTGGGTATATATGGAGGAAACATGTGCCACATAAATCTCAAGTCTTGGTGTGGTTAGCAGTTCAAAATTCTATGCCAACCATAGACAACTTAAACCACAAAGGAAGCAATATTGCAGAGACCAATTGCTGCTTCTGCAATTCTGTGATGGAAAAAGTTGATCATCTTCTACTGAATTGTAACTTCTTACAGGAAATATGGAATTACTTCTCATCAACAATGGAGTCCCAATGGACACACAAGTTAATAATTCAAGAGAAATTTCATGGATGGCAATGCATGAAGGGATAAAAATAAAGAGGAAAGTTTGGCCAGTTTTATCATTTGCAGTGGCATGGTCTATTTGGACAGAGAGAAATAGAAGAGTGATGGAGAAGAAGCGCGAAAGAGATAAGGAGAAAATCATCATTGAAATCAAATGCAAGATATTTCAATGGGGGATCACTTCAAAACTAGTTTAAATTTTACTCCTTTAGGGACTTAATTACACACTTGGAAACTTTCATGAACTGTAATGTAACTCAGCTTATTGTTGGCTTGATCTGTAGGTTCAAGTTGTAACCTTCTGATTTTTTCTTATTACTTAAATTATACCCCTTTTTAATCAGAAAAATAAATAAATGAAAACAGTGGACATATGAATGTGATACATTCACTCTCACTTCTGACTCTTATGGTTATCCATGAGTTATGATACATGCATGAGGGGACTTGTGACGGGGTATGGATTACATACTTTCTCTATCTTTATGTCTACCCATGAGTCAGAATGTTATTATTCAGATGACAGAGTAGGTATACTATAAGTCGATCCCGATCCCCATCTCTTTACAGCTATAATTACTACTACTTTACAACTTAGCCACTAACAGTTCTAAAGTTATTATTCAAATTTTCTAACAGCATACATGCCCGCACAACTGTGAAAACAAATGCTCATACCTATTTCAAAAAAATAGAAAAATCTTACGTATTATATTTTGCGCATGCTGAGATTCCTGATATTGAGACTGCTCCATGAGTCGAGGGCTTCTACGAACATGTAACTTGAATGCAAGATTGTCATTTGTTGCTGGATAAATTGAGTTAGTGTAAGCAATAATTAGATCATCGGGAAAAAGAACAAGAAGAACTATAAACATATAAAATATACTCTAAGTCGAAATATATGAATGTAGCTAAAGAGATAAGAAAGATAAGACTATACCGATTATCTTCTGTAAGTGTTGTTTCTCCATGTTGAGGTTGTTAACTAAATCTTGGACTTCTATGAAGTAGTAATTGGGTGGCCCGACGAAAAATGTCTTCTTGAAAAAATATAAGTTATATGATACCGATGGTATACATATACTTTGAAAAAAGTTAAAAACGGAGAAGAAAAGGAAATGAAGTTTTGATGTGGTCAAAGAAAAGATTATACCTTAGGAAGTGGAAGCTGTAGATGTCGAGGCACCAATAATACTTGGTCTTGGTTCTCTCACCGCATTTTGACAACATCTTATGCATTAACTTGCTTATAAATTTCATGGTGCTCCCCATCATCAGAGCTGCTGTCATCTGTTGAATCGTGGTTGTTGGTCTCTCTAGTGGAACCAATAACAAGAAGTTTACTTGAAGTCTTCATTCCTTCCTGGCCCTCGCTTAAGGAAAATATTATGTCTGTTGTGGATGAATTTTTTGAGGATGAGAAACTCGAATAAAGGTTAAATTGCTCATTTATCAAGATTATTCCAGAAAAAGATGAAGCTAGCACACCAAACAAATTTAAAACACTAACTTTAGTCAATGATGTATACAAAATTAACTCTGAAGCACCCGCAGAAAAGATGGAAAAGGTTTGAGCCATAAAATTTAGGACTACCAACGATCATGTATAAGAGGTAAGAAAATTTTGATGGATTCCTTGTTGCTAATGAGCTGGTTGATGCAACATTAAAGAGTAAGACTCCTTTGTGTACTTTTTAAGTGGATTTAGAGAGAGTATTCAACAATATAAGTTGGACCACAATTCTGATTTTTCTTGAAGACTTTGGCTTTGGCGACAAGTGGACAAACTGTATTGACTGGTGTATATCCATATCCAATGTTTTAGTGTTGGTGAATGGAGCTTCCTGGAAAAAACAAATCGTGCCTCAGAATGGTATTAGGCAAGGACAATATTGATAGTATTTTGGGTCGGGTTCAGTGTTGGCTCTATTCAAGTAATTTTTCTGGATTCTTTGAGTATTTTGGGCCGGGTTAATTGGAATAAAATGTCCTCATTCCTCCTTGTCCCTCGCCTATATAAAATTCATAACAAGAAGTTCACTTGAGTGCTTTACTCTTTTATAGCGTGTTTGGATACAAATCTACTTCTCTAGAAGTTTTAGTCAGAAGCTTCACAAAAAGCTGACTTTTCTGCTTCTAGAAGTCGTTCTGAAATATTATTGTCAAATTGGATTCTGACTTTTCGACTTCCAGAAGTCGAAAAGCAAATTATGAGTGTGTTTACAAAAGCGTTATCAATGATAAAACTTAAAGAAATGTCTTGACAGGAAAAATTTGAGGCCACAAGTGCAATTTATGTTGTAGAAATTTCTGAAACAACATGCGAGTAGCCATAAAAAGGATGCTGAGTCCTGTAGAAACATTACTTGTGGCAACGGTAAATTCTATAATAGAGAGATCAAATGACACTTACTAATTCTGGATTTCTTTCTCCACCATTATGTAGAAGTCATATCCAAATGCACTGAGGGTATGAAATCAAAGAATGCACTCTTTACGAGTCCACAACCTAGGTAAGATATTAGATTTTACTATTTTTAATTTGGGTTTTGTTAACTTGTGCACCCAAGCACAAGTTAAGAAGGGTATATATGGGTTTTTCGGTTCTTGTTTTCACAACTTTTCATTGGTATAGGAAACACCTCGATAAAAAAATTTCAGCTTTGGAAATAAAAACTAGTTTCCATAAATATCCATAAAATTCTTTTTTTGATGGGTTTTTTTCATTATAATTAAATCTCTGAAAATAAAAATCAATCTGGGTTTAGGGTTTAGTTATTTGATTGGGTTTTCTTCGTCATAATCAATAGTTGGATTTCTGAAAATAAAAATTGGGATTATTTCACGGCAATCCGAAATTGTAACAGATCTCTTTGTTGTTGTTTATAGATGTTGTGATGGATTCGTTACTTTAATCAAAACCCAAATGTATAGATTTCATGTTTTTATTTCAAAATAGTAGTGGTGATCAAGATCATGGATAGACTAATAAATCATGTGACCCATCATGATCACCAGAAATTATGTGAACCTTGAAAATAAAAGATTCAAAACAATGATTTTATGCTGATTTTGATGGAACGAAAAAACCGGAGATGATGATTTTAAGATAATATAGTAGAGAGATCGATTAGTCGTAGTGGAAATAATCATTATTACCACCACCATTTCTTTTCTGATCCCTTCAAATTACGAGCTGGCTTGGCTGAACATAAAAACACCGAGTTCTTTTTCTTTAATTATTATCTCTCCACTATATTCATCTTCTTAATTTATCTCTCTAACATGTGTCACGATTGTCTTAATTTAATCGAAGGGCAGTAATGGAAAAACAGATCTCATAAATACAAGAGATCTCATTATTAATTGTTTCATCAATTTTTTTGTAAATTCAATGTAAAAGTAATTAAATAATAGGGCTTAACTTGTGCTGGGGTAACTATACAATTCTCATCAATTCTTACATTGAAAAGTTGGCGGCAACAACTTTTATTGACTCTCTTACACGAGCCTCCCATAAAAATAAACAAACATCATTATGTTTATCATCAAAAAATCAATGATTACTTATCCAAATCCGAGTAGTTTGTCCTTGGCCAGTCAAGTTTCACTAAATTTGTTTTCATCTGCCTCAAACTCACATCTCTTTTGTTCTTCGATAATTTTATTCAGCTATCGCTAGCTTTCACCATACCAAAACCAAAAAAATCTTACATAGAACCTTTCTATTTAAATCAACGCCGAAAAAAGTCGAAAATCACCATTTCCACTATCAAAAATCTCGATAAAATGTTTGAAATCAACCAATTTTGAACATTTTATGAACCCCTGAAAAATTAAAATTAAGAGAAAAAAATCAAGGAGAAAACATAAGTTAAAATCAGCGACAAAACAAATTAACCTACGAAATACGTAGAATTGAGTTTAAATTCATGTTAAATCATCACTTCCAGCAGCTTCCCGTATTGGATTCATTTGACGATTGAAGAACCAGAAGGATTAAGGAAAAAGAATTTCTTTCTCGCTCGCTCTCCCTCCCGTTGTCTTTTTAGAAAAGTATCGACAAAAGGGTTATTTTGGTATTTAAAAAAACGTATTATATAATCTCACACATCTTTGGTTTGGTGAATACATTTTTTGGACCCCCCATTTAACGGGTCCCCTAAATAGAATTATAAAAGGGAATTTTGATAAAGTACCCTGCTTTTTGAATACCCACTAAAAAAATGCCCCCATTTTTTAAAAACTTGCTAAACTACCCTTGCAGTTTAGTTTAACGTCTTGGGCCCACCAAATCAGTCAATAGTCGTTTACTTAGTCAAAATATGGGGTCAAATTACCATAAACCCATTCCACTAAACCTAAATCGTGTGAGAGTCTTTCTTTTCCAGCCGACACACTTCTTCTTCTTCTCTTCTGTTCTGCTTCTGAAACGGCGAAAAACTGGCGATTCGATTGAATAATTTAGTGTAGTTGATGATTTGATTGAATCGATTAAAGATGAACGAAGATATCTCGTTAATGACGTCGACTGGAAAGGAGAATGGGATGTCCAGGTAAACCCTAACTTTTGATTCTGTAAGATTTGTACTTGCATGATGAAATCAAATGATTTTGATGCTTTTTCAGTCAACATAAAGTGAAACCCTAACTTTATTTTTGTGAAACATCACTTTTGCATAAATTTTTTTATCTTTTCCTTTTGTTTTTTCCTTGAAGAATCTTCATTCCCCATCATCTTTTTGTTTTTTCCCTTTTTCTTTTTCTTTTTTGTCTGTGAATCCAAATCTGAAAAAAACATGATGTCTGTGAATCGGGTTCTGTATTTCTGTAAAAAAAATCAAAAGAAATCGGGTTATGTATTTCTATAATATTAAAGAAATAATCCCCATAAAAAATTATTGTTTAATTTTGTAATGTTTCTTTTGTATTTCTGTATTGTGTGTGTATTATGAGTGGTTTTTAATGAATCATTTGAATGAGTGGTTTTTAATGAATCATTTGAAAAAAATGATTAAGAAAAAAGAAGGTGGTGGAAGAACTTGATTAATCCAGCAAAGCACCGAGTACTTTTAGGAAAAGTGAAGCATGTTCGTTTTTGATAAAGTGAAGCATGTTCGTTTTTTTATTTTCTAGTTCGATCTAAATGGGTAATAAAGTGAAGCTTGGCAGTATTTGGGTCGGTGGAGGTCAGTTGATTGATTCCACTGACCGTATTGAGTGTTTTAGGAAAAGTAAATGGAAAGAAGGAAAAGGTGGTGGAAGCACTTGATTCTTTTTCTTTTTCTTTTTCTTTTGAGTACTTTTGATATTTTTTTGTGCTTTCGAGCATTTGTGATCTTTTTGATGTTTTTGTTCCCTCTGGTTTATGGGGTGGGGTGGCTTTGTTCATTCTTAATTACTTTTAATAAACCATTTTTTGACCTACCAAAAAAAAGTATTATGAGTGGTTTGTAATATATTCATATTTCTGTCTTTTACAGTAAAAAGATTGATAAGGGAAAAACCAATATTAGAGACATAAGTTGTTATTGAGTTGAGAGTAAAATTGAGCTTGTTTTCAAGAAATTAAAAAGAGATATGAGTCTGAGGATATTAGAGCAAATGGTTCATAGGAAATTATGTTTGGAAGATATAAATGATGTTGTTTTCCTATGGATGTCAGAAAATGGAGTTCCATGGACATTAAAGAATGATAGTTCCTTTTTTTTGGTTTTGGGAGAATGCTGCAATAAATGGCAAAGGTTTTATTGAGTTGCTTATGAAGGTTCAAAATCCAGAATGGGACAAGGAACTCTCACCTAAGAGAACAGTATCAAAGTCACCTCAAGTGAGAAGAATCCCAAGACTTGGAGATGAGAAGAAAAAAACTGTTGGTGGTTCTAGTGCTAGGAAGTTGTTTGGGGAGGGAAGTTCACCAGTTCAAGTAGATGGGGAACCAGTTGAAGTTGATGATGATTTTGATCAAGAATATTGGTTAAATAAGATGAAAGAAAATGATGAGATTATGATTCAACTTGAGAACAAAGAAGTGGATGAATGCCATCCTGTAGAAGATCCTGAAGCTGTAGCTGCTTATGATAGTGATGAATACAATGAAGATACAAGTGATGCTGAACATGTTGGAGATGAAAATACAGATGAAGGTTGTTGCATTAGTACCTTTGTGGATGAATTCCATCCATTTATTTACTGTTTTTGTACCTTTGTGAATTTAATATTGTTGTTCTAACACCTTGGAGTTGTGAAGATAATGATGACTCAAGTGATGATGGTGTAGAAGTGAATGACCAAGGTACAATATGCAATTACTCTTTAATGTTCTTGTTTTTTATGGTTGTTGCACATTAATGTTTTTGTGCTGTTATGGCTTGTCCTTACTGATTGTTACAAATGTTTTTGTGCTGTAATTACACTTTAATGTTCTTCCCAAATGGTTTCCATTGGTTTATTCAATGCTCAATAATAATGCTCTTTTATTGTTTATGTCCTTCAAAGTAGCAAGCTTTTACAAATATCTGGTGGTATTTGAGTGTATGAGTTTGTATAAAGTAGCATTTTAGAGATCAGCAGCTGGGCTAAATTCTCACAATCACCTGTTTCCAGTAGAGAATCAATGTAGTGAATCTGAAGTTGGCATATGTTCTTTACATCTCAATAATTTTGTATGATAAATTTCTACTACCTCATTTTCTCATTTCTTGTGCACTGATTTTTGGCAGCTAATTAGGCATTCACATGTGAGACACATTATTCTTTAATACTTCTAATGCACATTTATCTTTTAAAAAGTGGTGGGTCCATATAAACTTTGGTTAATCTTGTTTAGGTAAGTGATGAAACTAATTTGTTTTGGCTTGTACTTGTATAGGTAAAGAGTGTGAAGATGACCCTGAGTATTACAAGAAGTTCCAATCTGATAATCCCGAGTTTGAGGATGAACCTGGTGAGTTGTTTGATGACTCAGACCTTGTTCAACCATTGGATCCAGAACAAATTATTGTAGGTACTAAGTTTCCTGATAAAAATGCATTCAAAAGGCATTTAAAGCTTTTTTGTGTATTAAATGAATGTTAGTATAAAGTTGAAAAGAGTGACAGGGGAAGACTTAGAGTTTGGTGTGAAAATAGGTGATCATATAGGAGATGTTGAGTGTGAGTGGTTTGTTTTTGCTTCAAAAGTTAAAAAACAATCTACATTTAAGGTAAGGAGTGTGAACTTAACTCATGCTTGCAAGGGGAAGGTTGTTGCAGACAAGTTACTGAATAGGTCTGCAGATCCTCAATTAGTAGATGAAGTTGTACAAAGCAAGTTGATCTATGGAAATGTGATTCCAAGACCAAAACAGATTCAAGTAGATTTCAAGGCTTCTCATCTAATTGATATTACTTATCATACTGCATGGAAGGCCAGGAACTTAGTAATGGAAGCTAAATATGGGAGTCATGAAGAGAGTTACAAACTTGTTCCCCAGTTTTGTAAGATGGTGTGTGACTCCAACAAGAATTCAGTTGCTAGTTTATCTTATTATATGACTGACATGGCATTTGAATCCATGACAATAAGTTTTGCTGGAGCAATCAAAGGATGGCATGAAGGGTGTAGATCAGTTATTGGGTTAGATGCTTGTCATTTAAATGGTAAGTGTGGTGGTGTGTTGATGGCTGCAGCAGGGTTAGATGGACAAAATGGATTAGTTACATTAGGAATTGGAGTTTTCCCTGCTGAAACAATTGAGAATTGGATTATGTTCCTGACTGAATTGAAGCCATTTCTCTTAGGCCATGAAAAGCCATTTAAATTCATTTCAGATAGGAAGAAAGGGCTACTTGAAGCTGTTCCTGCTGTGTTCCCAGGCTTACATCATAAATACTGTTGGAGGTAAGATTCTCAACATCCCTATTTTTTGTTCTGAACATAAATTTTCATATAGTTGCTAGATACTTACAAGTTTTTGTTATTTCATGCACTTGTATAACAATTTCAAGAAGCATTTTAAGGGACAAAAGTTGTATAACTTACTTTGGAATGCATCCAAATGCTACAAGAAAAAACATTTCTATGTAACATCTCACATTATTTTACATATATGTTGATATTTTTATGGTTTGTAATGTCTTATTATTTGCCAATATGTTTATGGTTTATGTGTGTTGTATGCAGAAACATATGGAATATATGAGGAAAGAAAATGTTGTTGCTGTGGTGTACCTTGAAGAGGCTGGTGTTTAGTCATGGGCTAGAGCATTATTTGATGACACTAGTAAGTGTGAACACCTAAATAACAACTTCAGTGAGTCTTTTAATTCCATGGCCAAAAATCTTAGGGACAAACCGGTATGTAGACTAGGAATTCTTTACAATCAATTGGTTATGAGTATATTTCACAAAAGAAGAAAGGAGAGTGCATCTTGGAATCCATATGAATTGGTTCCAACTGCAATGAAACTAATTGGGAAGATGATGAAGTTGGTTGGTGCATTTAAAGTTGAACCATGTGTTAGTGGTAAATTGTATGAGGTTATAAATGAAGGTAGCAAGGCAGTTTTTATTGCCAACTTGGAAGAAAAGACATGCAGTTGTCTGCAATGGCAACTCAGAGGTTTTGTTTGCCAACATGCAGTTTGTTGCTTGAAACCATTCAGGCCTGATTGGACAAAGTAAGTACATACTTTCCAACTTCCCCCCCTTTTTTTTTATTGTTGTTTGTCAACTTTACTATGTCTCTTTATGCAACGACAATAACAATTTTGGAATGTTGGCAGGTACTGTTCTCATTATTATTCAGTTGTTGCATACATGGCCACATATGCTCCAGTTGTGTTTCCATTTCCTCCTCAAGAAGATTGGCCTGATGTATTTTTTTTAGTTATTTTAATCAAGTTATTTCATGTAATTTGTTCCAGTAATTTGCATTGTTGACTTCATTTCTTTAACTTTATAGTCCATTATTATTTTTTAGTTGCAAGAACATGAAAAAATTGAGATGGAATCTGCTATCAAGATCAGAAAAACAGGTATGCCTAGAGTTAAGAGGAGGAGAGCATGAGATGAACCTAAATCACAGACAAAGGTATATTCATGTCGAAACTGTGGTTCAACTGGTCATAGCAAAAGCAAATGTCCAGGTGGTGATGTTGGAAAGAATCCTAAAGCAAAGAGGCATAGAACTCAAGTAGATGGTGCTACCTTCACATTCAATGAAAGACCTGTTGCATCAATTTCTAAAGCTAAGAAATCTCAACCATCTTCTTCTAAAGTTGCATCTTCTTCTAAAGCTAAGAAATCTCAACCATCTAATATTCCAAAGGCACCTGCTAAAGCTTCTACAACTTCAAAGAAACATAACAACACTTATACAAAGAAGCGAATGGTTGAAGTATAGTAATGTGGTTTACAGTAGTTAGGGTTGTCTTTTTTTAGTGCTATTTTGGTTGCTGAAAACATTGAACATATGCTGTAATATTTTGGAACATCTTTTTATATATATAATTAAGTACTTTTGTGAAAATTTTAGACTTGCGGAAACTTGGGTTCATCATTTCTATAAATACAGGTTGAAGAATATTGAATTGGGAATATGACAGTTGTGGAAACATGACTCGGTGTTTTGAATCGGTGACTCAAGTGGATTCATCTCAACTCAGTTTGAAGGGTTTTTTAGACTTTTTGTCACTGCCACCTAAGCATTAACGTCTGTTAACTAACAATTTCCGTTTTTTCTCGATTTCTGAAAAAAAACTGTCAAAGGAAGGGTACTTTAACAAATTTATAAAAAACGGGGGCACTTTTTGAGTGGAATGTTAAAAACCAGGGTACTTTATCAAAAAGCCCATTATAAAATGACTCCTCCTTCCTCCTTGGTCCCGAGTCCTTGACTCTTTTCTTATCAGTGTTTAGGGTTCGGATTATAAAATGACTCCTCCTTCCTCCTTGGAATCATTCAAGGTGTTCCTAAAGCACACAACAGTTATGTGCATTAAGAGAGATACAAAGGCGTGTATTCTTGCCGTTTAGAGATGGGAAAATCATAAGGTTATGGTAAGTCAGATTTTTCAATTATCTCAGACCGTTTTTTACATTACTTCGGTAAAAGTTTGGTGAAATTGTGTATGAGTACTTAATGATGTTGATTAATCAAGTAGGCCAAGGAAATGAATTTGATTGTAGTCTGGTCAAGGATATGCCTCAGAGATTTTTGTTGAATTGGGAGTGAGAATGGTGGAACCCTTGATTAGAATGCCGTTATGTACGAAATGTGCTTGTTCGATTGAACAATGTTAAACTTATTGTGCTTGATCGATTGAATGAGATCGAAACTTCTCACAAAGATCGACATTGCTCTTGCACTGATAACTCCATCAAACATTGATCAAGTTGTCAAGACTCTGAGCTAGAGAGGAATGGGATTCTTGTGAAATTAAATTCCCCAAAACGGCCAGCACTGTGGTTTATCTATTGATGGATTTATTGGGTGATAGCAATGTTGCTTCAGCTGTTACACCTTCTAATGCTGTTATATAGGAATGTGCTGGAACCCTTGTTTCACTTTCATCTGCACCAACGGCTATCAGGGCTGCTGCCAACACCTACTCTCAACTTATACTCTGAGCTTGAGAAGAATGGAGAATACCGTCAAATGCTTGTTCAAGCTATTCATTCTTGTGCCATAAAATTCCCTGAAGTTGCCAGTAGTGTGGTTCATTTATTGATGGATTTCTTGGGTGATAGCAATGTCGCTTCAGCTATTGATGTGGTTGTTTTCGTATGAGAGATTGTTGAAACCAACCTAAACTTAGGGTTGCAATTATAACTAGGCTTGGACACATTTTACCAGATACAGGCAGCACGTTATATGTTCTCGTGCTCTCTGGATCATTGGAGAGTACTGTTTTTCGCTTTCTGAAATTGAGAGTGGGCTTGCTACCATGAAGCAATGTCTAGGGGACCTGCCTTTTTTCACGGCGAATGAAGAAGGCATTGGAGAGTAGTGTTTTTCGTTCACCGCAAATAATTTTATCACCTTAAAGCAGTGTCTAGGGAATAGATACTTCAAAACCATCATAGCAAATTTCATCACCGCATCGTCTAGGAGACTCGCAATTCTTGCTGATGGTACCTATGCTACTCAGAGTGCTGCCTCGGAAACTGCCATATCTCCTCCTACTCTTGTTCAAGGTTCCTTCCTTGGCTTCGCCTGGCAATCTGAGGTCTTTAATTTTTACTGGTGACTTTTTTCTTGGAGCAATTGTGGCTTGTACACTAACATAACTTATATTGAGATTGGAAGAGGTTCAACCATGATCTAAACCTGAAGTGAACGGACTTCTCAAGCTTTTATCGATCATGGTTTCTATGCTGTGACTTGGACAGTCCTCTTTCCTTCCTCACCCAATAGCCAATGATTCATATGATATAATTGTTCTCTGCATAAGATTGCTCTGCAATATCGCGGACAAGATTCATAAGATATGGTTACAGTCATGCGGTGACAGTTTCGTTAAGATGCTTGCAGATAAACAGTTAGCTAAGGCTCGGATTTCTCATGCATAACCAGATGATCTTGTTGATTTTCACCATTTGAAAAGTAGGAAGGTAAGCTAAAGGAGTCTTTTTTTTTTTTTTTTTAATGTACGGAAGTTTATCTGGAATCTGGAAAGCATAGATAGGTTCCTGCGTGATTATGTGCTATAGATATCATTATTTGAATATAAGTATGATAACATATGTTAGCAATTCCTAGAATGCTCATGTATACATACAAATATGTTAAGATGTTCACGTATTATGATGTGTTTTTTTTTTTATAGAAGATTTAAGTTTGTATTTAGAAAGGAATATAATATGGGAGACACACTGATACCACTAGATTTTTGGATGAGATGCTTATGCGGTATGGTTGAGATGCACATATATTGGTCTGATACCTTCCTGTTATTTGTTTACTCAATAGAAGCTGGTATTTTGTTTTATTATTGATATTGGTTTTGTTGTTCCACTACCTATGCCTTTCCAAGCTGGCAGGATGGAACTTATTAGTTTGTCAGGCCTTTTGTGCTCCAGACATGCTCAGAGTCTCAGACATTTCAATATTAAGTTATTACTATTTCCTTTTTTTTTATCTGAATCCAGCATTAAAATATGTTTAGGCATTATAATTATTTCGTATCCACTTGCTTTTCAAATAGTTTATGCAAGTCTTCTCAGTTTTCATCATCAAAATTTTCTTTTCATGACATTCACAAAATTTTCATGGTATTAGCCAGCTTGAGTTGGAAAATGAGGTCCAAGATGATCTTAACCGTGCTACTGGAGAATTCACCAAAGATGGAGATGACACAACAAGCTAACCGCATTCTTCAGCTGACAAAATTCAGCGACCCTGTTTATGCTGAAGCATATGTTATAGTTCATCACTACGACATTGTACTTGACGTCATCGTGATAAACCGTACGGAAGGGACCCTCCAAAATTTGTTCCTGGAGTTGGCTACAATGGTTGCCATGAAACTTGTTGAGCGGCCACAAAATTACGCACTAGCTCTACAATCAAGCAAGCAGATTTGGGCCCACATTAAGGTCCTTCAGCTGAAAGTGGGATTATATCGTGGAACATTGTGTATGAGACTTCAAATGAGATGGAGCAAACAGTTGTAGTACTCAGCGACATACACATCGATATTATGGATTACATCTCCCCTGCTACACGTGCTGATGTTGCATCTAGAGTGGGCTGAGTTTGAATGGGAAAACAAGGTAATTCTGATGTCTGTTTTTAGTCTTCGTAGGTATTTGAATATTGATTCTTACATAGCATTCACTTGGTTATTGGAAATTAGATGTTTACGTGGTCTTACGACGGTTACACAATTAATGGTACCCAGCTGTTTTAACTTAAAAATATCTCCATTAGAGTTGGGTGTACGGAAAGGATAACTGCATTTCTTGTACAGGACATCATCCCATGTTCCTCTCTTTCCTTTATAGCTTGGTTCTTAAGTTTTGATATTATTTCTTGTGCGCAATCTTTTCCTTGGTCCTCAGATAATTTTTTATGTTCAACTTTGAACTAGTTTTAATGTTTTCTAATGATGTGTTGGGCTGTTCGTCGTACATTTGCTCTAACAGGTTCATGTTTGACACCTTTCCCCATTTTATTTATTTGTGTTGACATCATTGGTTTATGAACTTACTAAACTGAATGGAAGCTATTAAACATGTCAATTGCATCATCTTTACCTTCTCATAACATCAACTTTGTGGTTTTGATCTAGGTTTAGATTTATGACATAACTTGACACTGTTGTTGTGTTCTTAGCTAACCCAGGGATGTGCTTGGTGCGTTCTCTGTTTGTTAATTGTTTATTTCCATTCAGCTTCCTTAATGTGTGTAGCTAGGTGCCTTCTCAATGCCATTCTACCCATTTTTCGGTTGTGTCAATGTGCATCAATATATTATCATAAATTCTTTTTACACTTTTAATTTGAAAAACAACTACGTCTTCCTTGTCTGCCACTGTTATCTAGATTTTTTTTTTTTATATCTGCCGAGATAGAGCAGGATAATGTTATGATGGATTGAATAGTCTAAGGAGGTTCATATGAGATAGAAGGTCCATACTGTGTAGGTGTTTGGACCAACAGTTTGATAATCCCACTTTTCACGATGGTGAGCAAAACCAACAACTATATGTTGTTTTGGTAATGGTGAGAAAATAATAATTTAAATTTTTAGTTGGGGTATTGTTGAACCCAGTGGGTGAATGAAATTGAATACATTTGCATGGTGTCTGCAGGTGTATGAGCATGAGTAGTTGTTGTTAGGCACTAATATATGCAACACTAGGACTTGACTGGTTTATTACTTGCATCATTACGTTCAAGTCGAACATAAGAGTTTCTGTACTTTTTGTGTTTTGCTATTGATGTTGACATGTTGGTCCTTCTTGCCCATATCCTTGCTCCTGATTATCAAATATAAATTTTATTTGTTTTGGACACCTTCAGGAATGTTGGATGAATGGATGTACAGAATTCTGGAGGGATTGACAAAGTCAAATAGTACAGCCGTAGTCCAATGATTAACCAGGAAATCCAGTTGTACAATTGAAGCCATGCAAGTGGAGTATGTCCCTGCGGAAGAGCGACATCAGAAGCCCATGTCAGAAGCAATAGATATGCAACTCGAGAACAATATCAATGCCATTTACTGAGCAATGTGTTGGGTGATACCAAATTTTCTGGTCAACATCCCGGCATTGTTACTAATTAAGAACCTTTTTTGAGTTTATGCTCTTTGTTTGTGTTTTATCTTCTTTTTCTTTTACCTCTGGTATTCCTTGTTGTTTCTATTTCATCCATGAGATATGAGGTGTCTTGTGTGTGCTTCTGGAAAGTACAATTCTGCAAGCTGTTATTGAAGTTTCAGTGCTTGCGAGTCCCAGTTATGGCATACTTACCACCCAAGGGAGATGCTATTTCATCACTGTGAAAACAGATTTTCCACGTCTTCCCGTCAAGTGCTATCTTATATGTGACTGTTTTAAAACAATGGCTAAAACTCTGTGCTGCCTGGGTGTCTGATCCCGTAATCACTTGGAATGCAGCTGGAGTTGGCAACACACTGCCGCAGAGGTGCCAAGAGCCTTACAGCCATAAAAGCAACACCATTTACAGATTTTCCGGAAGAAGCAACAAAAGACACTCACAGCACTCAAAAGCCTACTGGTAGGTAATCTTCTAATATGTAGAAGATGAGAGACCAACCAAATTCTGACACATGCGCAGTCGTATAAGTTGTGCAAGTGTGCAGTCAGCATCCATCAGACAAACATAATTCATGTAGGGCACTCCCTGTGCATTTTTATCATTAACAAAAGCAGCATTTGTTTTTTTTTCCTCGGCAAAGATAATATATTGAAAAACACACAAGCTGTGAGCAAGCGATTACAACTAAAGAAGAGCTCATAGCCCAGAACAAAGACAACTTAAAAAGAAAAAACTAAAAATTAAAGAGAATGACCAGAGATCTCAAGAACTTCTAACAAAGAAGAACTTGAGAGAGCACTGCCATTACCCAAGAACGAAACGCATACCCTCCTAATGTATAAGAAGAGCATAAACAAACCACTCAAATATCCACTATGTTCAGCTCTTTATGATTATCCCCAAGACTATCAAACATAGACTGCCTGTCATTCTGTGACGAAGGGAATATCAGTCCCGCCCCGGAAAGAGTCTCCATGAGAACGGTAGCTGAAATAATTTTAGGGTCATTTAGAGATTTAGACGAATTACCTTTCTTTTTTGTATTCAGAGAGCCAGTCGGAAAAAGACCTGAAGCTTTGGCTTTGGAGTTTGCTCTTCTAATTTGAGCAAGAGATGGATCAGATGTGAACAAAAGCAGCATTTGTTCAGACTAAATAAACTAGAGGCAGCAGCAAAGACATTCTCCTGCTTTGCCCCTTCTTCTCTACCTGATCCATTGCTCCTCTCATTCCTCCAATGTGTCACTCCCTCCGCTTTCATCCACGGCATGTGTACCATTCTTCGATTCGAGTACACTCTTCCAGTGCAGTAGCTAATGCTAATTCACGGAGTTTCTTCCTTTCTTCAGGTCCATATACTTCGGGTTTTATATTAGAGATCTTTTCAACATAAATTTTCCATCCACCAACATCTGTGCACACTTCCTCCTCAATATGACTCTGACCCTTTTCTGTAGCTCTCTTTGTGGTCTGGGCAAAACATTCGGTTTCATTCGGGCATTTATTAAATTCCATCTTTCTGGCCTGGGGAAAACATTTGGTTTCAAGCGGACATTTACGAAATTCCATTCTCAATGCGTCTGGAAACAGAAGAGAACACAAGACTTAGTAATAAAACCGCAGGAACTTTTTTGACAAAAGAATGAATCGAAACACCCATCAGTAGGGGAATTCGACAATTGACCGACCACAGTATTAGTGGGGATACTAGGGTCACTTTCTAGATTTATGAAATGTCTGATTGACAACAACAGACATGTTTGAAAAAGAGTCCGTGTGTAAATTAAAAAAGGGTGGATTCCAGCAACCACTACTGGGATTGCTGGATCATGCATGTATTCAAATTGTATGCATGAAAATGAATTGCATCTATAAGAGCATAGAGAGATAGATATACATGTGGCACAAGAGATCATTATGGCGATTATCGAACAACAATTCAAAACCGTTGAAGGCTTGCATAAACTTCCCTAAAATTTCATATATAAGATCAGACAAACCTAGAACACAACAGAAACTTGAAAAAAAGTTGAGGAAACACATAACTGGAATTACTTACTTGCAGGATCCATATGATACATACCTGATGCGGACGGAAGAGCAATGCACGTTGTGTTGTGTCTGGTGCGCTCCCAGCGGGCCTTGAAAATCCGGAGAACTGGCCTTACACGCCCCAGCATCATGTCTCCAAGAAAGAGCAATCTATCAGCAATCGGGTGCTTTGGAAATAATGATGAGAAGACGTGGAGATGTATATTGGGGTTGTAATGTTGGGTTTTAATCGTAGCTATAAGAAAACTATAGAACGGTAACTAAAAATTATTATAACTAGAAAAGGGAAATTATGATTTTTTTTTTTTTTTACATGCAACTAAATAGCCATGTTTTGATTAATCAATAAATCATGTTTTGGGTACAAAGTCAAAACACTATATTTATATCATCATATTGTGCAAGTAACTATACTAGAATGAAAAAGAATGACCTGAATATATTCTTATAAACAAAGAGACTGGGATGGAAAAGGTGACTATACGGCCAAGGGACAAAAGAGCCATGTCAAGATGATCCTGTTGCATGACCAGACCACGGAACATCATGGGGTCTTCTTCTCTTCTATTTTCCAAGCAAGCGGCGCCCACGTGCATTGGCCTGTTTAAGTCTTGAATTAAGCTCGTCAACATCAGTGTCAAGATGCCCCAGAGCTTTGTTTTGCCTTTCGAACTCTGATCCCATGACAACGGCCATCGACTTAAGGTCACCCAAAATATTGCTCAAGTCGTTAAGTGCGTCATCTTGTTTGTCCTTTTCCTCCTCGACCTTCTGCATTGCACTCGAAGATTCAGCAGCAGATCCTCGAGAGTTCTTTGGCCCCTTGGGAATAGGTGCTACACCTAACTTCTCTCTTTGTTCCTTGCTTGCCTTAGCTTTAGAGGAATCATCTGCAGTGATGAGAGGCCCAGTTATTGCTCGAGTCTTCTTAGGCTTCCATGTTTTGGAGAACATACCTCCAAGACTTCCCAAAAGCTTCTCGCCTCGGCTGAGATCTTGGTCAATATCTTGACACATTGCATGAGTCCTGGTAATTTGCTCTCCTTGTTGATGCAATGTAACCAAAGTCTTACTAGCATCTTCTCTAATATCCTCAGCAATCTTCAAACATCTGTTCACCGATTTTGTAGTTTCCTCGGCTTTGTACACAGCGTAGTTCTCCAGTTCCTGTACAGTCTGATTTTCTAAACCACCAGAATCGCTGAAGTCATTCTGATAGCTGTTTCTTCCTCCCCTATTAGCTGTGTGAGAAGATGAAGAGAGTTTTCTACCATCATCATCGTCAAAGGGATTCGACTTAAAATCAGATAGAACTGGCTCAGAAGATGTCCTTCTCGCAGGTTTCATTCTTTGTTTAGTGTTGTCGGATTCAGAATCAGAATCAAATGGGTTAGATGTAGACGACCCAGGTGGATCAACTGAGTTCTGCTTTGTTATTTTATTCATACGAGATTTCATAAACCCAAACATATTGAGTCTCTGGGGCGATTTATCAAACAATTTCTGAGATTTCAATAAAAATCTTGGAAGAACCAAGAATAATGCAGCAGTTTTATCCAAGCAACAAACGATAACGTCAAACCAACTAGGGTTGAAATTAGTCACAGAGAGAAAGAGATGGAGAGGGATACAAATGTGGGTTTTGATTTTGATTTCGGTTTCGGTTTCGTCTCAGCTAGAACGACACAAAACAGACTAAGAAAGAGATAATAGGTTTGAACAGAAGACGAGTTTATTGATTATTATTGTGTGTTGCATATTGAACTGAGATACAGTATATATACATGAATTTCCTTAAACTACAAGGTATCTTGTTTCCTAAACAATTCTGGTTTCCTAATATACAGAAGACAGGGTATCGTGTGTTATGTTACACACGTACGTGATGTTGTGTTAACAGTCTCAAGATATCTCTCTCTCCCTTCCTTCCTTCCTTCCTGGTTATTTGTAGGACACGAATGCAGTGATTCTTATCTGTCTGCGGTGCTTAATCCATGGATGTATGGAGGACAATTTGGTTAACCAAGACAGTAGTGCATTATGAATCTGGTGATGATTTTGATATTTTTTTTGGTGGGATGTCAAATGTGCTCCGTAAGATGAGGTCTGCTGGAGTTGTAGAGAAGAAAAAGTAAAGGTCCCAATAGTAATTGGAACTCAGTAGTAGTTACAAGTGTTACTGAGCAAAACTGTTTTAGTTTTTTGATTCGGAAATTGAAACTCACCCTTTGTTTTTAAATTATAAAGATACCTTTGTTGCATTTCTTAAAACTGTAATTACTGAACAGTTTGTGTATCTTTCATCTAGTTTTGGAACCTATTACGTAGCAGTTTCAGGATAAATATTCTACCGAGGAAAGTAGATCATCTTCGAGTTCTTAAATAAAAAAAAAAATGGCGGAATGTCACAAGCTAGTGCATATACTATTTTGGGAGTTAGTTGATTAGTTTTCTAGTAGTTGGAGTACTCAGTATATAGTGCAATAGTTTACTGAAGTATGGCGATTATTGGTGCAGTTACCAAAGAATGGGCGTTTTAAGTCCCTGACTCATCTCCCTGCTTCCCTTATTTTGCATTTTAGTTGTCATGCATTCCAAATGGGCGTTTAAGTCCCATCAGATAAATTGGAAATGTGATGCTTCTCGTTGTGAAAAAAGACAACTAAATTTAGCATTACAGAGTACTTGTACAAGTCTTAGATACATTCTGCCAAACAGTTATGGAGCAATACATAGTTACATAGATTTACACAGACTAGCCTATTAAATCAATTCCATTAAATAGAAAAAGAACAACAAGAATTTGGGTAACCATTACATTCACATTCGAAAGATCCACTCGTTTTTCTGTATCTTTTGAGAAACTTCATCATTTCTCTTCATCTTGATTGTTGATGTTAAACCTTCCTTCAAAATAATCAAAACGGTAAAAGAATAAAAGAGAAAATAACTCCATTATTTTGAGTTGTTCATAAGGAAAAATATCCTTAATGTTGAATATGGACGAGATGTTCATATTAGCTGGGAGGTCGACAACACATGCATTGTCGTTGATCATTTTGAGAATGCGGATAGGGCCAATCTTTTTGTGCTTCGTCTTGTTGGAAGTAGTCGTAGGAAAACGATCCTTGCTTTAGTACACTATAACCAGATCACCAACATATGCAACACCAGGACTTGACTGGTTTATTACTTGCATCGTCACCTTCAAGTCAAATATAAGAGTTTAACATTGTGTTTTGGTACTGATGTTGCCATGTTGGTCCTTGCCCATTTCCTTGATAAATTTAAATTTTATTTCCTTGGGACACCTTTAGGAATGCTGGACGGATGGATGTACAGAATTCTGGAGGGATTGACAAAGTCAAATAGTGTAGTCCGATGATTAACTAGGAAATTCAGTTGTACAATTGAAGCCATGTAAGTGGAGTATGTCCCTGCGGAACACAAACTGACTTGGACTCGTTACATACACTCGTACTTGGAGCGCAACAAGAGAAGATTTGAAGAATATTTTTTTTTTCAAAACTGAGACTTGGGTCTTGAAGCAAGAACTCTAGTGTTTGAACGGGCGACAACAGCTTAATTAACATGACAATAAGTTAACGCACATTACTAAACAAACTAGAGGCAGCAGCAAAGACATTCTCCTGCTTTGCTCCTTTTTCTCTACCTGATCCATTGCTCCTCTCATTCCTCCAATGTGTCACTCCCTTCGCCTTCATCCACAGCATGTGTCCCATTCTTCAATTCGACAGTTTTTAATTTCCTCAGCTAATGCTAATTCACTGAGTTTCTTACTTTCTTCAGGTCCATATACTTCGGGTTCTATTTTACTGAACTTTTCCACATAATTTTTCCATCTACCAACATCTATGCACACTTCCTCCTCAGTATGACCCTTACCCTTTTCTGTAGCTCTCTTTGTGGCCTCGGCAAAACATTTACGACATTCGAATCTAAGTACGTCTGGAAACAGAAGAGAACGAGAAGACTTAGTAATAAAACCCCAGGAACTTTTTTGAGAAAAGAATGAATTAAAACACCTTATCAGCCCATCATTAGGGGAATTCGACAATTGACTGACCACAGTATTAGTGATGAGTTGGAAACATGTAAGGAACATAATGTATGATTGACAACAACACTAGGACATGCTAGAAAATAAAAACTAGTGTTTGCAAACACCAATGCATGCGAAAAGAGTCTGTGTGTAAATTCAAAACGGGTGAATTCCAGCAAGCACTACTTGATTACTGGATCATGAATGTATTCAAATTGTATGCTGAAAAAGTGAATTGTATCTATAAGAGCATACAAAGATATGAAAATAGACAAACCCTAGAACACGAAATTAAACAGAAACTTGAATTTTTTTTTTGAGGAAACTTGGAATTTCTTACTTGCAGGATCCATATGATACATACCTGACACGGACGGAAGAGCAACGTACGTCTGGTGTCTGATGCGCCCCAAGAGGCCCTCAAAAATCCGGATAACTGGCCTTACACGTCCCAGCATCATGTCTTCAAGGTGTTAATCACAAAAGAGAAATCTGATCTTATTTTGTATTTTAATCAACAACTGAGTGCTTTGGAAATAATGCCGATGAGAAAAAAAAAAGAGAGGAGGGAATGGCTTTCAATGAAGATGAAGAGACAGATGAGGAGATGTATATTGGGGTTGTAATGTTGGGTTTTAGTATTTTGGCTTTTGTCCCACGATGATTGCGCTGCAAGACATTGTGAATACTGGGAACTAAAAAATCTGAATCGCTAGACTTGAAGAAGAAGAAAGAAGAGAGCGACCATGTTTCCAGAATTTGATCCGAAATGCAGTAAATACTCGGATGCTCATAGGTACCAATTTCTTTTATTGTTTTATAATTCCATGATCATCAATTAATCAAACCAACGAAAAACATGCATGGTGTTTTGTTTCCAGGGTTGACATGGAAGAAGTTTTGGATAACTGGAAACTTCGGGACGAGGAAGGAAAATACTCCCTCCGTACCACATATATAGGCGGAGAGAGACAATTCTCTTAGATTAAGAAAATTGCATGAGATTCATAATTTTATATGTTTTTTCTTGTTTTACCCTTCGTCTTATCTCCAACACAATTACCTATGTACAATAAATATGGGTATATATGGAAAAATTCATCTTGGAAAGCAAAATCCGCCTATTTAGTGGGACAAACAAAAACCAAAATTCCGCCTATATAATAGGGACGGAGGGAGTACAAGGTGCTACATGATTACCTATGCGACGTGCACATCAATACGCGCATTCACTCTGGGTCGTAATTTAGAAACCGAGGAACTATGATCTCTCTTGAGTGTAATTTCTGGAACTCGGATTTAGGTATGCAAGGGCCATGAATAATTTTCTAGGTAGCGAACTGTCTGAATTGACAATGAAGATTTCTCAAATAGTTTTTTTTTTTTTACATCGGTCTTTGCTTATTTAGTCTAAACAAATGTGATGTGATATATATATATATATGTTGGGTGCAATAATAAAAATAAACAAAAATCAAATAAACAAAAGTTATTGATACTTATAGCCTGTTTGAATAGACAAATATAAGCAACTTTTTGACTTCTGAAAGTCAATAAGTCGAAAGTTAGAATGGATGATTCAATTCCAACCTACTTCTAGAAGCAAAGAAGCAGCTTCCAAACGGAGCAAAAAATCTGAAATTCTCGGTTCTCCCAGAAGTAGGTTCTTTGCTTCTCCTCGATCCATGTATAATTAAAAGAACAAATCTGCTTCATCTTCCTCCCACATTCCATGACATAGAACTATCTCTCTCTGTATCGTGTTCTTGAGGTGATGAAAACGCATCAATCTCATCACGAATTTAAGGGAGAAAATATTCAAATTTCTTTGATTGTGATGGTACTGTTTTAGATTTTCTCTCTATCAATTTGTTCTTCAAATTAACGGAAAATATGGTCCAAATATATATATATATATATATACCAACAAACTTAAGGATCTAAATCTAAGCCCCGGAGTAATTAGTATTATGAGTTGGGATAATTTAACCCATTATAATGTCATGGCTGACACATCACAGATCTTGATGGAGTTGATTTTTAGTTTCATCACAAATATGGTCAAATTCTTATTTTATTAGTACATCGTAACAATGAAATTCCTATTTACTAGTACGAAGCTTCTTGCCGTGATTCATTTCTTTTGTTCACGTTGAAGATGCAATTTTTGTGCTCCATACTTCTTAATTCTTATTTTCTCATCAAAGATGTAATCTTTGTGCTCTGCAGTTCTTATGTTCTCATCTTTTTCTTAATGTTATGATTTGTATAACCATTGATTCGTTCCTCACTGACAATCTTTTGATGGATCAAATAAGCATTTTCTTTTAATTTTGACGAACAACTTTGTAAACAACCAAAATATCTTGCTGCTAGGGAAGAACAAAAGTCTGTTCTCTATTTGAAACATTGTGTAGTTTTCAAGCGCAACTTATCAACTTATTTGCTTCTCAGAAGTACTTCTGAGAAGTCCAGAAGCAGAAGTTACTTCTCCTTTTGTATCCAAACAGGCTATTAGCTCTTTTGTAATGGAAGTGATGGATTTGACGAAACGAGCAAGCTTCCCATATCTCCATAACAACAACAAGGCAAAACTTTGAAAAACAGAGTGAGTCACGTGTTCAACACGTTGCCCTTAAGACATTAGCGCCCGGCTACACTCAAGAGTGATGCTATAGCCCTTACAGGATGGATATCTCTAGGATAAAACACCCTACTACACCTACTACTAGCATATGTAGTAGATGCTCAACTTGAGCTTGGCAACTCCAAAAAACCATAAAGGAAAATCGCGAAAGCTTGAGAAAACAATATAAAATATTTTTTCCCTTGGGGGTCCCTCTAAATATAGAGCAACCCCTTTCCCATAGATTTTACAAAAGTAGTGAATTTGTTTATATAATGGAACAAAACAACTTAAGAAGAGGAATTCACCGATGTGGGAATAAAAAGCTTATATAGTCTCTTAAAACAACTAAAAAGTGGAAACTCCACAATGTGGGACTAATAAGTTTTTCATTCATAAAAGAAAACAATAAATTATAATTTTATTAAAACCTTAAAAATTATTTTTTAGTAATTATTTTCCAACAATCCCCCACATGAATGAAAACTCAATATAACACGAAAACACAGATAGATCTTGGTAAATCAACAACCCAATCTCCCGAACTGACTGAACAAACAGACAAATCATGCATGTTGAAGTCATACTAGCCATTCCAGCGTCATCTCCCTCACACAACAGTGTGTTGACCCCAGGGTCATACTATGGATTGGAAAAATCATATAGTATAGAGATCTTTCATCTTTAGTTCCTCATAAGTGAGACTAAAGGTTCTTTCACCAAGGTGAAAAAGCATGAACTAGTGAACCCTTAGTGACCCTTAGTTCCTAAGTTCCAGTAATACCAAATCCATTAAAAAGAAAATCACATAAAAAGCGCAGGAAATACCATTTTAGGCAGAGGTGTCCATGAGGTCCTGAACCTGTGCTTAGTGAGATATTACCGGAATTACTTGCTAGATACAATGAACTATGTCTTGAACTGCTAGCATTTGATGTAATTCGCGATAACGACCACGGATGATATCTCCCAGGGTGCTGCCAAGCTCGTGCCGTTTTGTCCAATTTGGCCCTGGACATATCTTGTTTCTCAGAATGCTCTAGAGAATCAAAGCTCATATTCTCACAGGAAGCAGCCCCACTTCCTCATTAAGATATGTGAGTTTCCATAAAGAGTGTTACTGCTACACCCCACTTCAATCTTAAATTGAAACTATAGAACTCATTAAGACTTCTTAAAAGTCATCCTTCACATGCAGTCACACTATCACGTCTACACCGTAGGGAAGGGACAGAGAATAAAATTCTCTGAATGTCTTCTAAAAAGCATCTTAGGCACTCGCCCCCCTCTCGTGCTTTATCTAACACAATACTCTCAGATTCCATAATGAATTGAGCAGTATATGTCTGTTTGGAAATTTTCCAAAAATAAACCCTCATGCTAGCGTGAAACCATATCCATTCATAGACTTAGACTCCTCTGAGTCAACTATCCATTTTGCATTATAAAGTCCCTCAAGGACAACAAGACACCTTTCATAAATCAAATAAAAGGTAATAGAGTATTTTAGGTACCATAATACTCTACTCAGTGCATCTGAATGCTCTTGCTCTGGACTACAATTATATCTACTTAACTTACTCACAATATAAGCAATGTCTGGACTCTTACAGTTCATTAAATTCATCATACATCCTATAACTCTTGAGTATTCAAGTTAAGATACTCCACTACCCTTATTTTTCTTGAGTCTACAAGAATAATCGTATGGAGTACAAGCAGGCTTACAATCATACTGATTGTATCTCTTAAGCACAATTCAACATAATGAGAATGACTAAGACTATAAATGTTTGATTATCTTCTAATTCTCATCCCTAAGATTACATCAAAAGGGCCCAAGTCTTTCAAGTCAACGTTCTCATTTAGTGCATGTTTTAGTAGAATTAATCACATCTATGTTTGTATCAAGTATAAGCATATCATCAACATTCAATCATACAATCACACATGCATCCTTAACAAGTTACTTGTAAATATACTTGTCAGATTCATTAACTTAAATCCACTACACATTATTACATTATTAAATTTTCCATGTCACTATTTACGTGCTTATTTGGAATCATACAAATATTTGTTCAACTTACAAAATTTTGTCTTCATAACCTTTCACTACAAAGTCCTCAGGTTGGTCTATGTAAATTTCTTTATCTAATTCATGGTTTTAGAAAAGTTGTCTTAACATCCATCTGATGTATCTCTAAGCTGTTTATGACAACAATTAATAGCAATTAACATCTCAACAGAAATAATTCTCGTCACAAGTGAATAAGAATCAAGGAAATCTACACCTACTTTTAATTTATAGCCTTTAGCTACCAACTTAGCCTAATATTTTTCTATAGTTCCATCTACCTTACGTTTCCTCTTAAAGATTCATTTACATCCCATGGTCTTACTCCCTGGAGGTAAACTAACAAGCTCCCAAGTCTGGTTCCGACGGACTGAGTCGATTTCACTAAATGAAGCTTCTTACCAGAATGGGGTTTCAGTAGATGTCAAGGCTTCTTTACAATTCTGGAGCTCAGACTAATCTAGGCATGTTAGGCTCAACCTTAACTTCATTTTCCTTTAAGATAAGTTCTGACTATTTGAAAAACATATAGGGGATCAACAACATATCCCTAAGAAGAGACAGGTTTCAAAATAAACATGTTCAAAGAATATCCCTAGACTCCATAAAAATATTCACACCAATGTCATAAAAATCACACCAAAGTCTGAAAAATCAAAACACACAACCAAAAATCTATATGCAGTAGGGTACTCAAGAAACCTTATCTAAACACCCCCACACTTTGGTATATGCATAAAAAGGTTGTCTATCTTTCCATAATCGTATGGATTTTTAATTCAGGATATAACAAAATTAGAGAACGACCTCCCCCCCAAAAGTTTGCAGTTATCCTTTAATCAACATGACATAAATCATCTCCTTAATGGTTATGTTCTTACATTTAACTATACCATTAGACTATGGTGAATAAGGAGGTGCGATCTCATGAATAATGCCATTTAACAAGTAAAATTATCCTATATGAATTTCATACTCTCTAAAATGTTTAGACCTAACCAATTTAGTGGTAACATATACTTTGCTTTCAATTTCAAGTTTATACTCTTAAGGCTTCTAAGGAATCATCCTTACCCCTAAGCAAGTATACAAGAGAGTACCTCGTACAATCATCTATGAAAGTTACAAACTACCTTTTACCATCTTAGTTTAGGCTGAACTCATTTCAACTAGGCCTAACTGAATTAATTCTAAGGGCTTAGAATTACTTTGAACATTTTTTCTAAAAGGTTTTATAGCATATTTTGATTCTACACAGATTTCACTTTTGTGATCAATATTCAAACTAAAATTGGGTACACAGCCTACGTTAGCCAGTTTATGCATTGACTTATAAGTTTAAGGTTCCAAGTCCACCATGCAAAATATTTAATCACACAAAAGAAAACACAAAAATCAACTATGTTCACTTCATCATTTTTTCATTAAGCCTATATAGACCCTAAGTCTTATAATCGTTGCCTAAAAATCACTGCCATAGCAAAGAAAAGTTTTCCAGATTCAATTAATATCTTAAATCTTTTACCAACTACAACAGAACAAGATACAAGATTCTTGCATATGCCCGGAACATGAAAACTTCATTCAATGTGAGAATATTACAGATATGAGATTCTGCTCGACCTTTTCCTTTTATGAAACCTTTGTTGCAGATGAGTTACTCATAAAGATTTTCTCGACATCCCCTATCCTCTGGTAGGAGGTGAATAGGTTTCTGTTTCAACAAACATGCTTGGTGGCTCCAGAGTCCACCTACTGGTCTCTCACATTGGTTATTAAAATAACTTCCGACATCATGCCACTGAACTTGTTCTAGTTTGTTCCAACTAAATTAGCATTAACTCTATTTCCGTGCCGACACTCTATGTAACTCAACTGTCTGAGTTAGGGTTCGCGATTCTAACCTAAACCCATTGCTATAAATCGATTTAAACACTCATAAAGTAGTTTAAAATCACTTACCTTCTCACATAAACCATTTTTGCGATAGGCTGATTGTCCGAGTTCGCTTCTTCTTCTTCTTCTTGCTCTTGAGAATCAAAGCAAGTCTTTGTATTAATTTATGTTCACCAATCGATTTTGAGTTCGATTGGGCATTTGGTTTCTTTCGTGGAGGCATTGTTATGATTCGGGTAGGTTAATCGACGAAGAAATTTTTGAATCGACGGTTAATCGACGAAGAACGATGAAGAAGAAGATGAAAGTTTTTTTTTTTTTTTTCAAAACCTAAACCTAATGAGTGCCGGAACTGATTTGTTGAAATGGGGGATATGTTTTGGTTTTTAGATTTTATGTTTCAGGGGAAATAGTATTATAGTCTTTTCATAAAGTTTTTTAATTAACCAAATGGTATTTTAGTATTTTCATAACAAAAAATCACCCCTTAACAGCCACCCCTGATTGGGGGAAATAATTCATATCCCCTAATTAGATTTTATATCCCCCAATTACGCATTTTATATTTTAAATATTCATTAGCTTTCCGATCGGATTTGTCTGAGAGAGAGAATTTGGAGAGAGGAGAGAGGGCAGAGGGAAGAGGAGCTAGCTAGCCTCTGTACATTTAGTTTTGAGAAAAGACAATTCTCTTAAATCGGATGAGCTTGTCTGAAAATCAAGTTTCATATTCAAAGAAAACAAATACAAACTACCCATAGTTTCAACTAATAAGATCATAATAATAAGAATATTATTAACCAGATCTTCATAAAAAAAAAGTACAACTTGTGTAGATTTAACATAATATAAAGTAGATTTTGGTGTAATTTTCGTCGAATTACTTGTTATCTGCTTTTCGGAATTTAGGTAGAAAGTGTTATTTTTATTTTTATTTTAATCATGTAGCAAATGATCCACAACCAAAAAATATAAATAAAATCTTCATACGATGACCCTAACATCGGAGATGCTCTAAGAGCAACCACAGTCATGGGAGTAAAGAGCAAATACCATCGAAATAGCAGACACTACGGAGCGAGTAAAGAGCAAATACTATACCAAAGACCAAATCCCAGACCATATTTGGTCTTTACTCTAGTCTTTAGTCGGGCGCAAGGAGGAGATTACGCCTGGTGGGGCGTAACTTTGAGTTACACCCGTATTAAAAAAAAAACAAAAAAAATGGGGCATAGTCTGAAACTACGCCTGATGGGGCGTAATTCAAAGTTATGCCCCATCACAAAAAAACAAATTTTTTTTTTTTTGGGGCGTAACTCAAAGTTACGCCCCATAGCAAAAATAATAAAAAAATATATATGGGGCGTAGTTTTAAACTACGCCTGATGGGGCAAACTTTCTGATTGCGCCCGACCAAATTTTTGCTCCTCCACCGTAGTGTCACATCACGGAGTAAACCAATTTTTTTGATTTTTTTTAGTCTTTGGTCTTTGGTTTTGCTCGTATGACTGCAGTTGCTCTAACACCGTAGACTAGAGAGACTAGTTTCTATAATGCTCCGTAGACCCTAGTTAGCAATTCGTGGTACGGGATACGTTCGGAACGGGATACGTACGAGTATTATACGGATTCGTAAAAGTTAAATTCGGTCAAAAATCCGATCAACGATTCGTGATTCGGCAGTAATACGGAACGGCATATGCACGTGTATAATTCATTTTAGAGATATGCATTCGGAGTACAAAATTCGGCATATATTAACCTGTTAAAAATCACTTTTAATATAATCTCTCCTAAAACACTATAGTTTAATACTTGACATGAACTATACATATGATATGTGCATCACAATCAGCAAATAATATGAACGTTAATAGTATTAGAATCATATTAGTGTATGTAAAATTTTAAAAGTCAAAAATATATTAAATAATGATTATTTAGTGATGATGTAACAAAGTATTATACGGGGAGTATGATTCGGTAATTCGTAAATACGCGTATAATTCGTTTTAAACTGAAAATTCGCGAATCTAAGTCGGAATTCCAGTTATACGGTCGATACGGACGGATTCGCGAATTATACGAGTATTATTAGCGAACTTAGTGACTAGGCCGTACACCAGAGAGGCTGGTTTCCATAAAAGCATTTTAGAAACAAACCTGCCTCGTTTCTATCGATTCTCTCTCACTTGTCGTAAACTCATCTCCCTCTCTTTTCTTTTTCTTACAGACGGCAGACACTAACTCTCTCCATCTTCATCTCCCCCTCTTCAACATTAATGGTGAAACATAAAAATCACCAACAGAAATTGAACCATTTTCTTCATGTACTTCATCTCCTCCATAAAACCACAAGATAACTGAAATAGTTTCACCTCATCGTTAAATAACCTCTTTACTTCATCTCCTCATGGTCTCTCATCTCTCTAAAAACCCAAACTTTTTTACCAATTGGAAAACCCTAATAATCGTTCAATTCCAGATCTATTCAAGGTCTTCAATTGATTAAGAACACAAAAGGAACACCCTAACTGGTGTTGGATTTCATTATTTTTTGGGCAATTCTCAGTATTACATCTACCAACAGCTAATTGCAGGGTAAGAGACGCAAAATCAAAACCCTCTAGTTTCGGTTTTCTTGTAACTGTAATTTATACTTCATTGATTTTGTTAATTTTGCCGACATGGCTATGGAGAAAATGGGGCAAGAATAGTTGCTCGAGAAATTGTATGCTGAGCATATCTAGGTCAGATTTTTTTCTCCTGATTAATTGATAATGTTTGCCGAATTTGATTGTGTTTTGATGGATTTGTTGTTTCATTTTCTTTAGCATCAGCAAGTAAAATTTGGGTTTCAGGTTATTATTTTGTTTGTTTATTTGAATTGAAGAATCTTGGTTTAATTTTCAGGGGTTTGGAATGGGGTGCTGGTTTCTACATTGGACAGGGGAGGAGACCCCAGCTTATTGTCTGTGGAAGATATATTGGAGAGGAGTGGTATGACTTAGTTTATATGTCATTCACATTCAGTATGTTCTAACTTGGTCTTTGGGTTCTTGAAAATTCTGATTGAATATAATGTTTTCACTGATCTCAATCTTACATTATAAGTTTGTATTGTAGGATCTCAAATGTATTGATCTCTTTTGTATTATATTAGGACATTGTGGAGGATTTGGTGTTGGTGGGTAGGTTTTGAGGGAGGAGGATCATGTTATAAGAGTGTTTTTTGGTGCCTATGGAGGATTGGGAGGTGTTGCTGTTGGTGCTGCAGGCAGTGGTGGACTAGGAGAGGCTGCTGGTGGAGGTAGAGATGGTGGTGATGGGCATGAATAGATATTGTAGATTCTTGTACATCAAAGCCTGTTTTAAGACATGATATTCTGAAGGTATCTTGTTCTATATGTTCAGCATTGCGCGCTGTTAAAGTTCCAACATCACTGGTATGAATTGTGTCTGGCTAACCTTCTATTATTTATGCAGATATGGGATGGTGTTCACAAGGCGCACATGGATACTGGGAATGGGGAGATTGTCGAAGTTCATGAGGTTAGGTTCTTCTTTCTATACTTGTAAGTTTAATTTTTAGTTTATCAAAATTTATTATTTTTTTAATGGTTTTTGATTTGTTAGATTTTCAGTCATTGCTGGCCTGGTTTACCACTACAAGTTTTATGCTCGCGAGGTGCTCAATAGAAATCCTGAAAGAAGAGAAAATGGGTAAAAAGGCATAGTTGACTGTTGTCTTAGCAAAATAGTTGTTGATGTCATGTTGTCAAGTGTGGTTGCCTCTTGGATGGTTTGATATATATTTTCTGGTCCAAGTAAAAACCATGTTTGCCATGTGATTATGCAGTTCACTTCTTAGCATTTACAAGCAATTTGGATTGTTTACTTTGACTAGAAAAATAGCATAATGGTGCGCGGAATAGTTAATAGTGCAGCTAAAATATATTTTGTGTAGAATAAGGTTGGTCACATGTTTTTTAGGAGTTCCTTCAGATTACATCTGTTCATCATTTGGATATCACATTGTGTGTAAGGCTTCATTCTCATACCTTTTACATAACATACTGTTTTCATTTCTGGCCACAATATATTAATTGAAAATCCTTCTCTGAATTGAATTCCAATAGCCATGTTGTTTTCTTGCTTGAAATGGAAGTTATATGCCACTTTTCCTTGAACAAAATTGAAATATACTAGTGCATGCAACGTTGGTGGTAGGTGCTATGTCTAATTGGTTAGTACTACTGATTTTCTCCAACTGGTTATGTTGATTTGAACTCTTTAAAAATACTTATTAAGTCCTGGTTATTAAAGCAAAGAAGTAGAACGTAAGTGGAAGGAATATAGATTAACGTTCCGCGACCCGTAGTTTTAAGAGTAATGGTAATGAGTCTTAAATGGGTTTTAAGAGATGGATTATGTCGTGAGTTTATTTGTTGAATGATTATCTTGAAATTTCAAAGCATGATTCTGGTTCTCGTTAGATTATGATCATTTCTATAATATTTTCTATCTCCGCTTACCCGAATACCCACCAGTTTAAATAACATCTGTCCTTCCCATTTTAGATATGTAAGTAACTGCATAAACCCCAGGATACTTGTAAGATTTTCTGTTATGGAATTAAAATATGTAAATTGTGTTTGTTTCTTTTTTTGTAATGTGTTTGAATGTTTGAATGAAGTGTCCTTATAGGCTTCGGATAGTATCTGATGCTGTATTTGTTTGGTTTTTTAAGGTCCAACCGACTGTCTAGGAAATGCTGAATAAACCCGAGCGTACTCGTGGCACTTGCCTGAACTATTGTTACTTTCTGCCAGTTGTTGAACTCAACTCTGTTGTTAGACCCCTTTATTTTCTGAACTGTTAGTACTCGTGGGATTTCCATGAAGTAAACGCTAATTTGGATATTGAATGAAGAGGAATTTGCGGTATCAACTGTTCAACTTGCCATGGTGGGTATGCGTCTACCATAAATATATTCTACTTTGAGTTGGGCTTCTATGTCTACCTGTACTGCATTTACTTGCTTATTCAAGAGTTAATATATGATATTGCATATTGCTTGTTATTATCATTTGAGATTTGAGCAAGTTAATTTGTTGTTGATCCAGGATATTGGTGCGCTCTATTTAAG
Source organism: Papaver bracteatum (assembly GCA_023529315.1). Classification (NCBI taxonomy): domain Eukaryota; kingdom Viridiplantae; phylum Streptophyta; class Magnoliopsida; order Ranunculales; family Papaveraceae; genus Papaver; species Papaver bracteatum. Next base: position 86,054 of record JAJJWX010004800.1, on the reverse strand, counting down.
ATTTCAATTTCAACCTGTTAGGATTATGTTATCTTGCGCACCTGCATCTGGAATAGAAGCACAATGTGAACTCAGAAAGTAAGTTTTCTAAAACTCTTCCATTATGTATAATAAAGCAATGTTTGAGATTAAAGTAGATTTATTTTGTTAGCAGGGCTAGTCATTATGAATTTATATTTCCATTAGCCATATGTATAATAATTAATAAGGCAATATACACCAAAGTACGCAGATACATGAGTACGATAATAGTATACTTTAACATTCCTCGAGTCTATGTAGATCTATTTATGCTTCTTGATGCCAATGTGCACACGATTCTTATGTCACCATATAAGCTATATTATTTCCTGTTGTTTTCTTCCCTTGGGTGTATAATACAGTGAAGTGCAACATTATTAACCGTATCCGAATTCCTTTTGATGACCATTTAAGTTGATCATAATCAGGCCTGGATTAGGAAATTTCATTTATGTTGTCAGTTTCCTTGGTTTGGTTAGTTTAGTTTCTCGTCATAATCTTTCCTCCGGCTAGTTCATTTGAATATGTTTTAGTTTACTTTGGAGTTGTTATTTGTATGCTGCCAATCACTGTGGTCATCTGTACTGTTTATTTATTTATGGCTATGTTCTTGTTTTGGACTTTTAGGATTTGTGTAAATGCTGAGATTGATTTGTTTATGTTGTCTTTCATGTGATGTATACAGGTAATGCTCATGAATTACCCGTGTGGTAAGACAACTTGAATGTTCTTTAACATATTTCATACAGACAGGGGCTGAGCTTGTCGGGTAATGGACATAGTTAGAGCTAGTCTGTATGTAAATGGAGGCATGGATGGTCTTGCCTTCAACAGTTCAACTTAGTGTTGAATCTTTCTGGTTGTTAAGCTTGTAATAGGAATGTGAAGTTAAGCATTTAACTGCAGATTTTTGAAATCACATCTTTACGCACAATTAACATGACAATCTAGTTGACGCACATTCAGGTAGGACACTCCCCTGTGCATATACATCATCAACAAAAGCAACATTTGTTTAGACTAAATATAAACAAAGACATTCTCCTGCTTTGCTCCTCTTCTTCTTCTCTACCTGATCTGGAGGAGACTTGAATGTCCTGTTGGGTGTAATGGTCATATCTTCTGACAGCGGTTACTAAATACTAATTCTAATCAATTTTTATTAATATCTTCTGTGCATTTGATCTTCTATACCACACATCTTCATAACCCTTCAATCTCCTCTGCAACCACTACACTGACCGCAACCACTCCCACCCCCGCCATCACCCATACCACGGCTAGAAGGAGCTTCAATGGTGGCACCTGCACCCACCATCATAATCATCCCTCCATCTCTCCCTGTAGGTGTAGTTGTGGGTAATATAGCACGCGCAGTGTTTTCAGTCTTCCAGTGGTTGCGAAAGATCACTTCCCAACAGAACCATATAAGAAGTACAAATCCTGCTGCCCAAATCGCACCACAAAAAACTAGAACAATGATCTGGCCTGTTTTCATTTTCTCCTCTCTTAATCCTGCTTCTTCTCTTGAGTTGACCATATAAGAAATACAAATCCTTGGGGTTTCTATTAAACTTCCAAATTCAAAGAATGATTCAGACTGCCCAACGCGGAAGTTGTCGTAGTTTTGGTGTAATTTACAAGCAAACTTGTTATTTTATTTTCAGGAAAAGATAATTTAATGCACAAAGTACTTTGCGATTGGACATCAACCTCTAGTATGCGAAGTTTCTTACAAATTTGATGGACTGAATTTAATCTCTTGGAAGAAAATTTGATGTGACCAAGTCTTTGAAGTTGAAATTTGATGTTATGCACCACTTGAAGTAAAAATAAATAAAATACAAAACCACGACCAAAATTCAAGTGGACCTTATAAGAAAAATAGAGAAAATAATGGGTGAAGCTCAAGAAACGTGGTGATGGAATACTAGTTGAGGCGCAGAATGTCCCTTGCAGTGCAAGTGAATAGTTCGGCGCAGAATGAGTACACAACATCTTGACAACTGCATCCACTAAAGGATGCCAACTTCCACATATTTCCTTGCAGAATGATTGTTGTTGGTGGCTTTAGGTATACTACAGCTAGTGTGCGAGAAATCCCCATTGTTTTCTACAACCATACAAGGGCCAGTATTTTGTTTCAAGTGTACTTTAAAGACTTGGCCTTACTGAATTCGACACTGCAAGTACAGTTCTGACATACAAAATTTTTAACCTTAGTATTACCAGGTGCAAGGGAAAAAATCAGGGAAAATCAGCAACCTAACAACTGCTGGCGTGTTGAGGTGACCATTTAAAATGCAGCAGGTAAAATCAGAGCAGCTCAGGGATTCAAATGCATAGTAGGAAACTTGAGAGATTGGCTGGCAGGACTTCTCGAGCGTTCACAGCATTGAAGACGGCACGGAAGTTGAAGAAAAATGTGTAATCTTGAAGTGGGCGATCGATGTAAATCTCAAGAAACAGGTTAACCGGAAGTTTAGAAGGTCCTCCGCCCCTACACCAAAAACAAAAAAGAAGCAATGCTGTGTGAAAGTTTATCTCGTAATTTCGTAAGGAATCCAAACATGCCGTATCTTAACCTTATAGCTAACCGCTCCAACTAAACAATAGTTCGGTTGAAAATCTTCGTTATAGTGCTTTCTTCCCTAAACATATTACCTTTCAGCGACCTAAAGATGTTCTGTTGGCTATGTTGTCATAGATATTCACGTGTTTCGTCATGAGGAAACTTCAATTACTATCACAGTCATTTAGACGAGCTAAAGGCATTTTTTGTTATCTACAATGTACGTGAATATGTGATTATCTACGGCACATTGATAAACACGCCAAAGGATGACAAAACCTTACTGCCAAAGTAACCTTTGTCTTAGATCCTAATTTTTGCGCTGCAAGTTACTTTGCCAGAATGTTAGACCTCCATGGGCATATGAATCTAAGGCCATCCACTTTGCACACAGTAAGACAAAGTTTATTACCAGTTGCACACACAATCTTGACTAGTTTTACTTCAATTAAACAAACTCGGGAACAAAGGTTTCCTAGAAGGTTAGAAACACTGGGAGGGCTCCAAGTTTTCAATGAATTTATCTGTGCAGGCATCTCAGGACCAATCTTTATGAACCAAAAAATACTACTAAAGTAAACATATTGAGGGATCAACACAGCTATATATATGTGTAATATAAAAGGACACAAGAGTCGTATAATATAATATCAGTAAACACTTCAGAAAGATCACTTGTTATACGTACCTAGAGATCTCTTATCCTGTAAAGCTGCTTCTTGCTCTTTCACCACATTCCGACACATCCGTGTCTACTTCTCCTAACGCACTTATACTAACTAAGGTGTTCTTATGAAAAACTGGTTCAAAATTAAACTGGCCACATTTTAGAAGCATTCTGGAAGATGAAGTTTTTGGATCATGATGATATAAATTTGTTCTACCGGCACCATAGCATATAAGCCCACCACTCTTCGTAAATGCGAATGGTTCGTATCCAACAATATTAAACTGTTTAATCCAACTCATTCCATGATTATCATTATTCTTCTTTAGCAACCATACGTCAAAAGAGTAATAAGACATATTATTGTAGATAGGATAAGTAGCACATAAAAAATCACCCAAAACCCCTAAATGTAAACTGTAATAGGGCAAAAAAGGTGGTGAGGGAACTTGGCTGAACCTTTCATCGTCCAGATTGAAGGCAGCAATGGATGATTTCCCAGGGAGGAACCAATAAACAGCTCCATCAACAAACACGCCGGGTAATCGATTACAACCAAAAGGATGGTCTATTTGTCCAACATCTCTCCACTCGCCACTTCCAAGAGTGTAAACATCAACCTGTACATGTTTTTCAGGTAACTCATACATCCTGACAACCTTGTACACATTAGTTGAAGGAATGCAGCCAAATCCACAAATCACTTGTACTTTTATCTCGATTCTAGGAAGCATAATATATTCTCTAGTAATTGGATTTAAGATAAAAGCAGGTTGAAAGTACACCCAGTCATCACCATATGTTGCATTGAAACAAACTAAGCCATTGCAAGAAGCGACAGCATAATAACCTGAAATTATAGCCGGAGTTCTAAAATTGGCCCTTGCTGTTCTAATGCAGGTGCCAGAAATCTCATCGTACATGGTATAATGCATTGTATTAGTCGTGAAAATAAACCCCAACTTACTAGAATCATCAGTATTAGGACGATTTAAGTGAAGCTGAGAGAAGGATCGATGAGATACAAGATCTTTCCATGGTTTGGATACCAGTTTGCACTCTAAAACCGACTCAAATGGTAAACGAGATAATATATCTGAGAGGATTTCTACTGGAAGATCATCTAACTTACCCATTGAAAACCCTAGCTGGGTGAGAGGAGGGTTTGTCTGTAGACTGGATCGACAAAAAAAATAAAAATGGTTCTTATTGTTGTGATATAGAAGACAAAGAACGAGAGACACAAAGTAAAAGGGAAGAAGAGAGAAATTCCATTATCATGTGTGTAAAATACAAAGGGTTAGGACTCTATTTATAGAGTTTACATACTTTGTTCCCAAGTAATAGGGTTCCACTAATGTGGGCATCTATATAATAAACTACCGTTTATAACACTCCCCCTAGATGACCACTATATCTAAGCTAATTGTCTCGTTAAAACCTTTGTCAGGAAAACCCAAAAGGGACAAAACCTGATCGAAGGGAAAAGAGTACAATTGTGAGAAAACTTAGAACCTAGTTGGACATGCATATGTTGCCTCATTAAAACATTGACAAGGAAAAACCCATTGGGACAAAACCTTGACGAAGGAAAAAGAGTACAACGTGATAGTCCAGTAAAATACCTTATACTGTGACGCTCCTCATGATAAGTACTTCAGTTAAATCCTTGCTTGCAAATCTTCGAGTCGAAACTTCCCAATTTCAATAAACAAATTTCTTGAATTGTGGAGATAACAATAACATGCTTTAGTGAGAAATCTGCCAATTGATGAAGTCTTCTTTTGTGTTAGTCTTCTAATGGTAGTGTTCTCGAGTCTTCACGCTTCTTTAAATACATTGAGGACTTGATTCTTGGATTGATAGCTTCTCGAAGATGATTTGCGAAAATAGTTGATGTATTTTCTTCAGCAAAGTGATAATACGCATTTACAGTACCATAGGTGTACAAAATTTGTAGTCATACCTTATATGGATCAGAATGACATCCAAATTCATAGGAGATAGTAATGTTGATGTGGTCTAACAAAATGACCTAGTTAATGGTGGGAATCCACCAAATAACCAAAATCGATACAACTCCCCCTTGGATGACCACCATGTTGAATTAAATTGCCTCGCTAAAACCTCGCCAGTAAAACCCAATGGGAAAAAACTTGGACAAAGGAAAAAGAGCACAAATATCAACATTTTGAAAAAATAAATAAAATAAATGTCATGTTGCCTCGTTAAAACCTTTTCAAGAAAACCACATGGGACAAAACCTGAAACGAAGGAAAAAGAGTGCAACTTTTGAATATTTATGGATGCCAACTCAACTATATGAGTATTACAAAAAAAATAAGCATCGAAATCATAATTCTAGTCTATCTCAAAGACGAGTATAAGCTAGCATAATTCTAACTGCAGATTTAAGGAAAAAAAATAGAACTTATGCTGCTAAAACATGGATTTTGGTGTTTTAAGGACTCCTTAAGAGACCTATAAATCTGATATCATCAACTAATTAATCCGGATTTTTGGTCTTGCACCAATTTTTTAAAAAAACACTTAAAGGATTGTGAAACCTGATAATTGAGTCAGGTGGCTGCCATAATATAATTTAAATCCTATAAGGATTACAAATACGAATATGGTCTCTGGATGCATACGAGTCATTCAAAGACTACCACACCAAGTGCATCATATAAGAGAACAAATATATATTGAATCAATCCTTGGGTCTGAGAAAAAATGAAACCATTAAATCTTTTTTACAACGAAAAATTTCTCATATAACGCATTATGACTACACTAGCCTGTAATTGATAGGCTTGGCATTTATAGTGTTAATCTTTGGATCCAAAATGCATTAACTGAGAAATTAATCCAACCTAATTGGATTGTATGCCAACCAATCACGTTTGTCGATATTCCTTTGCAAAGGGGTTGACAACCACCATCACTTATTTTAGTAGCTACTATAAATGAATATTCGATAATTTTAACTAACTATGATCCCACACAATTCTCAAATGTATGCATATCTTGAAAAATTCATAGAATTACTGGTACCAGCGCCCTTAGGCATTATAATCTCCCCATCCTCCAGTGAGGAAATACGAACTATGAGATCATGTGGATCTTGGTTTGATAGACTCTATTGAAGTACTATATGTAGCTTATTCTAAAATGCTACTTTCTGCTATATGTGATTGGATTTTCCTCTTAAAGAGGTAAACGCTTATGCAAAAGCAAAAATGTTATTTCACGCCTAGTCAATGGCAGCCTTTTTTCATTTTGATCATGATGGGAGAGAAACTGATATAACATTCAAGTTAATTAACACCAACTACTGCTCGTAGTGTATAGTCTCCCCCCGATTATGGCGGAAATATTTTCATCTTATAAAAATGAAAACAAATTTCGTAAAGTATTATCCGATTAATTCGAGGACATATACTTATAATAATTTATGGATGTTAACAATACCATGTGAGACAGTAGATACTGATTCCAAGAGCCATACAAAAAAAAATTTGTCTCAAAATTGTAATCTACTTGAGTTACAAATTGAACATCAACCATGTATTTTATTAGTTACAGCCAAAATATACAAATAAAACTCCAAAATAATTTCATGACCTCAAGGATCAACGAGATAATGAACTAGAATGAAATTATGGACACTTCTTTATCAAAAGAAAATTATATCAAGATCGATATAGTCACAACAAGGACTAATGATTTAGCTAACAAGCCAGGTGCGCACCCTTAGATCTTTAGTATCCAATTCCAACTACAAGTTGAACTATTTCAAATTTTGGAGATTTACCATGAGGGGAAAAAATGCTCAATATCCCTTAAGAATGCAACAATTCCTCTTGGTGTTTGCAATTGTTAATATTATAACAACGATATTTTATATATCCCTTTAGGATCAATAGGGAAAAAAGAAATCAATTGTCTTATATGATTCTTTTTAAGAAGATAAAGAGATCATTTACGTTGTTAAGGAATCCATGGTTTCCCGTAAGAAATGGAAAACAATGGTTTATTAGTAGAAAAATAAAACCATAATTGATAAAGGTTTGTTTAGACGATTATCGTCAAACTGGCTAAAATTTCTTAGAATGCCAACTTTAACATCTCCTTCGCTGAATTGATGGAGAAAGCCAATATCGGTTAGTATATACGATACACCAAAATTACATCGACAAGAAGAAAAAGAAATGTCAACTTAGTCATTATATAGGGAAAATCTACTTCGTGATTGATAGATGATTTCTTTAAAATAAAAATAAATAGAAACCGATTATAAAAATCACATGATATTCATCAAATAGATGAAGATACCAAAATTAATTGGCCGGAGGTTTTTCAACCATGCATATGATTATCGCGATGACACCAATTTTTGGTGATTACAGTTTCATGAAAGAAATAGAAACTGTAGACCATCTTTCAATGGATTTTTATTTATTTTTTCTTTCTCTATGAAAAAAGATAAGAGAAGAAAGGAAATTAAAATTTTGTTTTGATTAAAAGTGATCACCCGCTACATACATTATAGTGATTAAAAAAAAACACCATTGACCCGATGTAAAGAAAAACAAATATACAATTAAAAACTTACATGAGAACAGGTCTCTGGATATGTTTCCATCTTATCCCATCACCCAAAAGGGTTGGATGGTTACGTGCCATTTTCTTGTAAACAGCAACTTCCTCCCTTAATCAAAATCATCCCGCATACGAGAAGATGTGGGCATTATCGCACATATACTTTCATTGAATGGTATATGTAACGGAATTTTGGATCATGAAAGAATATGTAATCAAGGTGTATCCAGATCCTGCATAATATATGCAAAAGAGACAAATACAGTTAGTATTTAAATTAAGTAAAAATAACATCTTACAAGTGAGATATATCTTTTGTTTCCTTATGTAATTTTTCTTGTCTTATATTTAAAGGCCGGAGTCAAATCTTCACTATGTGATTTTGGGTTTTAGAAGAGAAACCAATCGTGAAAATAGGAAAGAAGTTTTTCGTGTTCAATATCATATGACCGTGACCATTAAAATTGAGCCAAATCATAAGACATGTCGAAACAAACATCTGATTTACGAGTCATAATATACGCAAGTATACGTTATTGTTTGATCTCATGTAAACTCAGATGTACATAAAAATAAAGCTAGGGTTTTAAAAACCCAAAAATTCACGTGGTTAAAAGCCAACAAAAACCCAATAAATAAAGCTAGGGTATAAAAAAAAATATCACAAATATAAGAAGAAGAAAATATCACAAATACAAGAAAAATTGATTCATGCGATGTAACTAGTAGCTTTTACAACATATCATGCGATGTTTGGAGATTATGCTCGGGTAGAGTTACGCGCTGACGACGTGTTGTGATATAGAAGACAAAGAACAAGAGACACAAAGTAAAAGGGAAGAAGAGAGAAATTCCATTATCATGTGTGTAAAATACAAAGGGTTAGGACTCTATTTATAGAGTTTACATACTTGGTTCCCAAGTAATAGGGTTCCACTAATGTGGGCATCTATATAATAAACTGCCGTTTATAACACTTATTCTTATTTTTGGTTTTTGAAACAAGTGTCGACACTAGTTTACATAACGCGTAGACTATAAAAAGTAACACGAGAAGCTAACGGGTTGTGAACTGTTAGAGCAATTCATACGGGAGTTTGTTCATTTTTCTCCCACTATGGGATGAACAAACCAAGAAAATGGATGTTCAAATGAACAGATCTGTTCATTTGAACACTGAGACATTCCAGTAGGCGCACGTCTGGTGCAAGAACGTGCGCCATGACAAATAACTCGGGCGACAACACAGGTGACGCCGACGTTTTCCTCCATAACGCGCGTTTTCTATGCTAGCGCTAGCGACTTCAGCGTCTGACTCGATGGCGCCAACGGCTCCATCTGAATGGATGCAAAACCTGTTGATCCAACGGCTACAGTTCGTGTTGGATTCTCACAACAAGAGGATTTAGCTATTTGTAGAGCCTTTGTTTTTAACACACCCGCTGAGAATTGACACATATGTAGTAGTTATTTTAATTTATTCTCATGTATGATGTGGTTGTTCAATGCAGTATGTTTTTATTTATGAAATTGATGGTGCAATGTTTAATCGAAGTGAAATTTAAATTACTTGATATTGATGGTTTTAGATAATCGTAATAACACCTAATAAACAACAAATTAAATAACATAATACCATAGTGAATCGATTTGTCTTACAACTTCAATCAGCCCACTCCACCAAAAAACACCTGGGACATTCCCAAAAATGCCTTCCATATGTGTCTTCTTCAGAAGAAGTCCGCAAATGCATAAAAGTCCTGCAACCGGGCTTTGAGCATGAACTGATTCTCTGTGGACAATGTTTGTATTCGTGATTTCCATATGCACAATAATTGAAGCGTAATAACTCCTTCTTCAATTTGGCTTTAAGTTTGAAGTTTTTGCACATTGTTGCAATCTTTCCTTCTTCTTCTTCTTTTTTAATCTTCATAGCATCATCTAGCATATGTGGTTCCTCTGGACAATTGGGATCTTGACATTGCAAATACCTGAGCTTTTCCAGTTGTGATTCAATCACCATTCTGATGCGTGAACAACCTTCCTGCGGACACTTTGAATAGATCCAAGGACATTGCATACGACTGTGGTTATCCATGATACATAATGGGAAAACCTATTTTGCTTCGACACATAATATTTTCTTTGATTTGCCTTTAGAAAACATGGTGGATGATGAGAGAGAAATCAGTTGGTTTGGTTTAGAATAAAATCTAGTGATGTATTTATAATAGAAAATAGGCGCTGGTAATTCAAACGGGCGCTCATAGGAAATTCTCGGGCGATTTTAGTATTGTCGCCCGAGACTTTACAGAAAACACCGACGGCTAAATTTCCATTTCCAACGGCAAATTTTTCGTTCTCAAATCCTATAAAATTCATTCATTCATTGTATCTCCAAAATCACATCTTATTCTTGTTCTTTCGTATATCTATCCTCCTCCTTTGCAGAAATGTCTCTTAGAAATCGTGGTCCCAAGTTTACCGAAGAAGAGGATATAACTCTATGCAAAGCATATTTGTTTTATAGGGTAATCACTAGTGTTGTTATTTCTCATGATAGTTCTTTTTGGGAGAACATTTTTTCAATGTTCGTCTAATTGACGGGAAACCCAGGAAACCGAGATGCTCGTCAATTGCGTGCTCATTTTCAGCGTATTAGGCTTGCAATCAAGCCATTTCTTGAACAGGTAATGGAAATTGATCTAGAAAAGTTCATCGGTGTAACTGAAGAAGAAGTGATCCAAGTATCTCTTGATAATTGGGAGGAAGCTCACGGTAAGCCTTTTCGTTTCGAAGCGTGTTTCATAATTCTAAAATATGGTCCATCTCAAGTACATCGTTACTGCACTCGAGTGCCTCTGCCGGAATTTACAATGGAAGAAGATGTTGCTCTAGTTCGATGTTGGTTACATCGTATGGCGAGACCAATGAACCATGACCATTTCTGGGAAAGAGTATTGGGACATTTTGTATTTTCGCGGAACGAAGCAATAATAAACAGTAAGAGCCTAGAACTAAGAATTGCATTCATCAGTAATGAAGTAAAATATTATACGGAAATATTGTGGATGGTTCATTGTTGCAATTCTAGATTATCCAACGAAGAACTGAAAACCATCACTCTGACCAAGTTTAGCGAAGAAAGAGGGAGAGAGTTTAAGCATTTTGAATGCTATGAACTTTACAGAGAGAATGTGGCTGGATTTGATGTAGTTTGATGTTTTTGTTGTGGTTATTAAAATGTAGTTTTATGTTATTTGCAAATTTAAATAAATGGTAATAAATTTCAAGTAATCTGAAGTGGAAATCTATTTTAAAATATAAACATTTTTATTCATTGATATTACTGCCAATTTTACAAGATATAAACTTCGACAATATTAAAAACTTTAATAAAAATCAAGTACAAGTTTCGGCCTCCTGTTTATCTTCATTTGACGTATTTTCCATTCAACGCGCTCTTTGACAGTTTCACATTTGTTTTTGAATTTTTTGTTGTTAAGTTTCAAAACATGAGCTTTTCTTTGCCTTTTAGCGGAATATTTTCTTGGAGAAACTTCTAAAACTTGCACTTCCCTTTTACAATTTTCAATCTTTTTAAAACTCCCACATATCTTAGAAACAACAGATTCAAGTTTGCATTGCAAAAAAGTGTGATCGCCTTTTCAGCCATTTTAGAAGATAAAATTCAAGTTTCAAGTGAATTTGGTGTGACTGAATTGTTTGAAGATATCGGTAATTTATAGAGGGAAAAAGTAAAATTTAAAAATTTAAAAACTATCTGTTGGCGTCAGCAAAAAAAACGCGGGCGACATGGCTGGTGACGCCGCGTTTTCCGGTCAACGATTCGTGATTCGGCATACGTACGGAACGTCATACGTACGGGTATTATTCGGATTCACGAAAGTTAGATTCGGTCAAGAGTCCGGTCAACGGTTCGTGATTCGGAACGGCATACGTACGTGAATAATTCGTTTTAGAGATATGAATTCACCATATATTAAATGCGAAAAAAAGGATAAACAAGGTGGGAATGCCATGCTTGTGTATTAAATATGTATATATCTCAATTATATGTTTTTATAACATCAACGAGCAACTGGTTCAGTAGAACAGAGTTTGTATAAGGAGTTATATGGCATGACTTCGAATCCCTTCAGATGCAATTTTTGGAATGCCCTGGAAAGAAGGGGAAGCGAGGATTCGAATCCTCGCTTCTATAAGGAGTTAGATGGCATGACTTCGAATCCCTTCAGATGCAATTTTTGGAATGCCTGGAAAGAAGGGGAAGCGAGGATTCGCGATTCGTACTGCGAATCCCTAACTAGGGGTAGACATGGCTTTCTCAAAAACCATAAAATAAAAATATCAAGGAAAATCATCTTCTAATCGAAAAAGGAAGATGAAACTTCAAACCCTAGTGTCTTCTTCACGGCTTTGTGCCGCTCTTCCCCCCTCTTTTCTCTGGTCGTCGCCCTTCTAAATATTCTCTTCTTTCCAAGTACTAATGCGTATCATTTGTTGCATGCAATCTTGCCAATCGCGTGCCACTAATTGAGTTGTATTTCCATTTGGAGGGGGTGCAATGTTCACAACTAAGGAAAGAAAATATTTGTTCTTTATTGAAATATAGCCATATATTTCCATAACTGACTAACCTCCGACCGATTGAAGGGAAAACCAGTTAACCCCAATTCTCGATTACATCCAATACAAGACCACCCATTTCCAAATTCGACTACCAAACCACTTTCCACAATCAGTCCTTTTTAAGTCCGAACCACAGCACCTAAAGTACATCTGGCCATCACCAGTTGAGTTTGAAAAACAATTTCCACAACTTAGACCTCTTAAATCTCGTGAACCACCGGCTCAATTCCATTATATAGATCCATCTCTTTCAATCACCTCCTTCCACTACCAACAACACTTCAGTCATTCTACATTTCCCCGTTTTCTCGATGAAATTCAAACCCGAACCGAGAAAAACCAAAACAGACTGGTGCCTCTTCTTTTTACGAACCCCACAGAATTCGTGTCGAGAACCATCTTTTTTTTCCAAGGATGAATCATTCACGATTATCCAGATAACATACTTCACATTCATCACTTGCAGTTGATCAGTTTCATGAGTTCTCGACTGAACCCTCAATTCATACCATGTATTAGCAGAAAATCTGCTACCACACCCCTTGATGACTTAATTATCTAGTTTATGAAATCATAATCAAGAACACATAAAGAAATTTTATTAAGTTTGGAAATCAATACAAGAATGAGATATACAACACTAACTTGTTGAACAATTTATTTTCTCCCTATTAAAGTTATATCTCAACTCTCCAAAAAGATCTCTCTTGATACAGTAGTGGTTGGTCATATATATAGGAATTTTACATAGTGGAGGACAGCTAATAAATCTCCTATTATCGGATCTGACATGCGAGGTCTTCGCATGCTTACATTGATGTCTTTTCGCACGAGCTGTTATTCTTCGCGCAGCTTTCACATTTTACCCGTGACTTCATGATGTCACTGATTCCGTCATATGAAATATACTGTGTGCGAGATCAACTCGCTCCTTTGGTTTGTTAGTTCGCTTGTTCATTATATCATCACTTCACATAGTTTACATGGGCGAGATATCCAGTACATATATTTTTCCTTTTCTCTTATTGATCTTTATTATTAAAAGAATGATGAGAGAAACCCTTCTTAAACTGCATTTCGCTCCAGTTCATATCAGATCTCGCTTCCTTTCAACTCTCCATAATCTTCTTAACCGACAAACCTCCGGATTTCAGGGGTAACCATTCACACGTTCCCCTCTTTACCGGCACATCTTCTTTCCACCTGGTCCAACTAGTCATGTTCTTCCTTATATAATCCCTTGGACAGAGAAAGATTTTCTTTCCATTACCTTTTCTTTCTCTCTATATCATTTAAATTCCCGGCGTCGTTGAATCTTCATCTCCTTTTTTCCTGCTAGTGTTGATACTCCATGGATCCTTTACAAAGGTTTGTTTTCTCTTTTTGTATTGTGTTTTCTGCCTTTCTCTGATACCATCATTATTTCTCTGTTACTGCTTCCCCTATTATCGTCATTGTCATTCTTCTTCTGACAATTTATCTACCATTGTTGTTACAACAAGTCTTCTTCTGGGCCTCACCTCACTGCTCCAAACCCTGATTCTCCACCAATATCCAAAGATGGAAATTCACGTAAGAGGAAGCCTTCGCATAACAAGGTAGTAAGAAACACTCTACTCATTTTAAATAATATTTTTGCCTATGTTTCTTATCTGCATTGTTATTCACAGGATGACGTGAAGGAGAAAGAAAAGAAGTCTAGGAGACCTAACCCATCTTCTATTCTTGAAACTCGCATGGCTCTTTCCAATTTTAAGAGGAAGCCTAATCCCACACAGCAAGTGCCCCCTGGTGGGACTCCTCCTTTTACTCAAGCGAACCCAGTCGCCTGTATTCAACCGAATGCCTCAGCATCTTCACCAGTTATAACCTCTTCTCAAGCGAGCACTATTTCCTGCCCATCACTTTCTGCTCCTTCGAATGATGCCATCCAAAATCCCTGTAAGGATGTTATCTCGTTTATTCCTCCCAATCGTTTCTTTTTCTTAGAGATGTCTTCCACTTCTCAAAATTTAGTTTCATTTACTCAACCCATTACCTTTTCAACTGAAGAGGTCTTTTCATTTCTGCAAGATATGCCCATTTTTTCTTCATCCACTCTCGCACCTGCAGACCATCCGACCTCTTCTCTCCAAAGCACCATCTTTGCTATTTCTTCCCTAAGCATTGTTTTGACCACTTCTCCTCTTACCACAGATATTTCAACTCGAGCAGGAATTGTCACACCTGAGGTAGGTGTTTTTGATAAGGTTGTTCCCAAAGAAAGTCCTCTTCTTGAGATCGTCTAGCTCACGCGATCTTCTTCTAATAATCCTCATCAACTTCGCATGTGCAAATTTTTAGCTAAGTTATTGAGCGACTCTCCTCCAGATAAATTAACTATGAGCGAGATCTTCGCTCAATTAGAATCCTCTATTAATGCTTCCTTTGATTGTCTGGAGTCTCGACGTCGCCTTATTCAAACTGAAGGTTTATCATAATCTAGTTCTATCATACGAGATCTCACCCGTCAGAACGCCAACCTCCAAGCTGATGTTCATGCTGGTGGGGTCTTAGCTGAGAGTCTTGGAAACAAAAATAAAGATCTCAAAGGTATTCCCTTCATCTCTTTGTGATTTCGTACACATGTTTTTTTTACGTCTCGCTCATCATTTAAGTTTTATTATTGGTATTCTGTCGCATGTATTTTTCCCTTCTTGCCTCAGTCCATGCGAATTTAAATATATAAACCAAAAGCGAGTCATGGAAAGGTATGAGTACCAATTTTTCGCTGAAGACGCTTGTGCGAAGAATAAAGAGTTACAGCATCAGCTAGACCAATTATCTAATAATCCCTATGATGACGCATTTATGTGTCTAATTTGTCCTCAATGTTTCGTATTGTTAGTACTCGTTTTTTTCCTTATTATGGTGTTTTGTGTGTTTGTAGGTATTTTTTGGAAATAAAGATTGTTGGAAAATTCGGCTCAAAAAGTTGCTCGGAACACCCCTGGAGGACATTTGCTATTCGTACTCCCACTTTGGATAAGGGGTAACCCAATTACTAAGGGGCACCCACATGATATTCGCACACAAGTAGATGGATAAGGGGCAACCTCATCTCCTTCATTTGAATTACAGAATTTGGCGGGAAAAATGTGTTTGAAATTGGCATAATTAGGGTTCAGATTTTGAAGGCGTTTCAGGGCGATTCAATGGCTGAAACTTCATGGTTCGAATTGATTCATCATCCAATGAATGGTATGGTCGATTGTTTCGACTGAATTTGGCTGGAAAAACCGAGACAAGAAATCAGAGCAACATGTACACGTACACGGGTTTTCACGAGTTGTGAGGAATTTAAACGTGGACTGCATGTTCTTGGAAGACTTAATCAATATTCTGGAGCGTGAAGAACGTATAGAAGGAAATAAATACAGCTGCAGATGCGTGTAGAAAGAAATCAGGGAAGAAAATATGAAGAAAATATCCCGAGAATATTTTCTCTCAATGCCGAGTAATGAGAGAATTAGGAGGATTTATTGTCGATATTTTTTGCCCATGTCGAGTATATAAAGGCTGCTTAGGGTTATGAGAAGAGGACAGAGAGTTTGGGAGAAGAACAGAGTATTAGAAATCAACTTGGAGAATTCTGCTGCTGCTGCTGCATATTTGAAGAACACGAAGAACAGACCATCCAAGACAGTCGTTCTTCAACAGTGTTTGCGACACAGACGTGAGGGTCGTATCGCTAAAGTGTTAGCGACAGATAGCATTTATCGTTCTTTGGAATGGCTCGGTTTGTAACAAATAAAACTGTTACAAACCCGGTTTTCATTATATTTCTTTAAATTTCATCATTTGTAAACCATTTGAGCGATAATAATGATTTTTGAGCGTGTTTCCAACATGATGAGTGGCTAATTCTCCCACAACCAAGGCAATGAGGAAGCTATTTATGCATGACTAATTGGTAATTATTTATTTTCTCTAATTTATAATTTATAATTCACTTAATCACTGCTTTTGCAGAGTTTTTAATTGTTTGCATAATTTTTTTCATTAGTTGTGATTCGATTAGATAGGTTATGCTTTGTATTAAGATAATCTATGCTTAGGGGATACAATTAATTGTTGAGAATTTGCTTGATTATTTGTGAATTAAGAAACAAAGGACTTAAAAGATAATTAGAGTTTTGGGTTATTTACCACAATTTATTCATGTGTAATAGTGGAATCAGTGTCTTGGTTATTCTCTCTTATCTTGAAATCAATTTTGATCTAAGTTTTCTTTACTTTTAAGTTTTATTAAATCTAAAATCCATTGCTTTCACAAGTCTCACGAACCTATTTACTACAACATTATTGATTCACATTAATTTTTTGCGCCGACGACATGAAGCTTGTCTTTAGGATAGAGTTTTTATATTTTTATTCTTTTTTTTTTAGGTTTTTATTTGTTTTTATTTTATTTGTTCTTCTTTACGTTTTTGTTTTCGTCTTTGTTGATGGTGGATTTTAGTTTAGGGCTAAAATTGTAAAACCAAATTTAATATCCTGCCACCCTGCAAAGGATGAAGCTAATTTAATAGGCTGACATCCTGCAAAGGATAAAACCATTCAAGTGACGAATACTTCTCACTTTATTAATTCACCAAAGCATGTGTCACTATCCTGTGAATTTAATATACCCAGAACGGAGCATGTAGCAACCATCCCGGTTTTCTGTAGGTATACAACATTACTATTAATGCTTTAATTAAAGCCTTGTGTTCGACATGCAAATACCCGTAGGCTACCTGACGGCGGGTTATATTAGCCCCGTTGAACGCATGCAAGACTACCCATGTTAGTCTCACCTACTGAAAACAAACTCAAAAATAGATCTCATCCGTCCAACTTCGCAGGCATGGATGGACGGCCTAGATCACGCACGGGACCGAGTAGCACGCACGCACATGCTCACCGCCGGTCTACCTTCCTAATGGTGTGAACGTCTTTCTCATAGACAAGCCAGGGTGCGACATACAACCACCCAAACAAGGCTTGGAAGGTTCAAATCGATCACAACCATCCAACTTCGCAGGCATGGTTGGATGGATTAGGTCGCACGTGGGACCGAGTGGCATGCATGCATGAGATCACCTCCGGCCCATCCTTCTCCTAGTGCAATCGTCCTCCACATGAGAGCCGTGGAAACCACAAATTCGTTAGGGAGAAGTTGCGGGCCCACAACTTGAAAATTAGGGTTTGCGCAACAGGCGCGACCACCCACTTTCAATTTAACGAACAGGAGGCTTAGAGTGTTGGATCTGCCGGACGATAGCGCCTACATGATCCTCGTGGGCCCACTTTCATGGTGCACCAATCGGCTGGCACCCATGGTGGCCATGCATCTCGAAATTCGTGCTCAAAGGTGGCATGTAAGGTCCCTTCTAATCTCGACCATCCATCTTCGTAGGCTGAAACGAGCGAATTAGATTGCTCTGATTGACTTCCAACAAGCATGGTCATGTAGAGTGGCGTCCCGCATACCTGCTGGACCGATCGGCCACTCCATGCACGCCTCCCAAGGCTGAAAACCGTTAGGGTGAAAAGGAGGCTTGCAAGCCTTCCAAACCCTAATCCAACGGTTATTCCTCCATCAATCTCGTCCATCCAAGTTCGCATGCTTGGATGAATATCCTAGGAAGGGAGTTAGGTGGAAAACAAGGTATCACCGTGATCACCATCCTCCATACTTCCCCATGGCATAACCGGCCAAGGTGGGTCCCATTCATACGACCTCCGAACAACGCCTAAACATAGCTAGTTGAGTCACTTCAACTTGCAATCTTTTCATCAAGGTTGTAGGCTTAAAATATGTTAAACATATTTAATGCACCGCATGCATACAATATGTGCCTACAAATAACACGATACTTCACAAGTATCAATTTCCTTCTTGGGTTTTGCTTTCGGGCTGTTTTATCCTCCCGAACGAGCTTAAAACCTAAATATTCATGCGTTGGGAGATAGGAAATTCTTTTCCGTATGGAATGGAGGGGCGGATCATCAAAATCCGAGTCCGTACTAGAATTCTACAATGATTCTAGTAAGGAGCGCTAATTAGGGTTTCTGGTGCAACGATCAACGGTTGCCCCTCCTCTCAAGATGCAAAATCTCGACCGTCGAAGGTCACCAAGCTAGAAAGCTTCCCGAGCCTGACTTGCCAAGCTACAACAACATGCTATATTTTTTTCCAAAACACTCGAGACATCAATCATGTCACAAACTGGGGGATACATAGTGGGGTATTGGTCTGGCGGTTTATAGCATGCAGCGCACAACGCGCCATCACAAGAACGTGTCAGGAAGTCATGGACGGTTAGTGATGATGGGAGAAGTGGGCAAGCCTGGTCGTGTGACACCAACACACTACTCCACTACTCCATCACTCCACTTTCTCCACTTTCCACGAGATACGAAGGTTAGGCTAAAAGACTTGTATAAATAGGTTCTCCGCCATATTTTCAATAACAACACAAGTCCAAACACAGAAAAACCAAGTGTTAATACCATCGTATTCAACACCCAGAGCCTGCCTGCAACATTTGCTAGCCTGCTCAACCTTCTGTTAACAAGTCATCAAATAGCCTTCACCTTCATACTCTCAACACCTTCTTCGCTTCCCTCCCTAAGATCAACCTCACATCCTTCACCTGTGACCGATACAAATCTAGAACGGTCGTGTCTTCAGTTTAGGCCAGAATTGTACATATTATCTCTTGAATCAAAAGTGCTCATCGTGCAACACATTTGTTGAAGGTTTAAATTCACTTCTCATCCACACACACCCAAAATTACCTAAACCTGCAGAAGTAGTTTTCTCCCACAAACAATTGGCGACCACAGTGGGAGGTTAATCTATCGGTTGTGAAGTCGATTTATTCAATACCAATTCAATTTCTCTGATTTCAAGAATGGTGGATCTTAGGTCTGGATCAGCAACCAACGATGGAGTTAGCGCCGACAACACTTCTGGTGGCCCTGATATCCCAATTACTGGTATTACAGTGCAACCCGACAGTGCAACCAATGTGTCTCTTGGAATCGCGTCTTCTACCATCAGTACCAGTGGAGCAGGAGCAGACATTCCAGAAGGCGTGACACCTCCCATTACAAGAGCCATAGCGGCCACAAATCTAAGCATTTCCTCGAACATGACGCATCCAACCGTCACTAGAGCAACTGCTACTCCCTCCTCAGAACGAGGAACCAGAGGATCCAGAGGATTACAATCTCCTATCACCATGGTAGATTTAATGGAGAGACAGGAAACCCTCGCTAAGGCTCAGGCATACATGGCTACCACTCAGAAGGAGATACTCACTTTCCTTAAAACATTAACTGATCGATTTCCACAAGAGTCGAGATAGCCCCTAGGACCAACATGGAATACGTTCAGCGCGCCTGGAGCATGTACCTCAACTACGCAAGCCTTCCTGAATGAAAAAGCTTATGATGCTGACCGTGCAAGAGAAAGGGACCAGGAGCGTCTCAGGGAAAGGATCCGATCATCCAAATTTATTACACGTGAAGATCTGGAGAGACTCCTCCAAAATCGTGGCAAAGAAAATCCGATGGACGCGCATCGACACCAGCCTCCATATCCAAAAGACGTGCAACGGATTCCTCTTCCCAGGGGATACACCTCCCCTCAATTTATAATGGTACCGGTAATGCTCGTGAACACGTCTCTCGATTTTTAGAATCCTTAGGAGAACATGAATACAATCACGTTATCCGCATGAAGGAATTCTCCAAATCACTTACGGGGAGAGCCTATACGTGGTACAACAACATCGCACCCGACATCATATCCAATTGGAGTGAGATGGTTAGCGCGTTTTACAAGAAGTACTTCTTTATATCTGAGAAAGTTAATTTCTTAGACCTGGGGAGAATCTCCCAACGGAACAACAAACATCCAAATGATTTTGTCAAAAGGTTCAGAACACAAGCGTTGGACTTCCATGAACCGAATGTCACATAGCGACAGCTAGTGGAACTGTGCATCAATGGAATGATACCCATATACCGGGACTTGTTGGGGAACCTAGGGTTCCAGATGTTCCCTGAGACCCGTGAAGCCGCCAAGCGCTCAGCCACTACCGCCCCATCACTATTGGAAAGAACCAGAGTTGTTCGGAGTGAAGATTCCCGGGAGAACCGAGGAAACAAGTGTCTCATCAACAAACAGTACGACACTGGTCCTTTTGTGAGCATGGTGGGCGAAGGCAGAAAAAGGAAGGTCCCGGAAGCTGAACAACAACCCAAGCGTGCATCTCCAGCGCATACAGTTGCATCTCGAAAATTAGGAGGCAAGGATCCTATGCAAGACGCTGAAGATACATGCTTACCATTTCCGATGAACGAAGTAATGGATCTACTGGGATCATGGATTCAGGATGATGCTGTCAAGCTTCCATGTGTCAAACGCCCACCGACCGAGAAAGACATGACGGATGCCAATTACTGCTGCTATCATAGGTTTGTCAACCACCCAACCAAGGATTGCAACAAGTTGAAACAAATCTTAAGAGAGAAGATAGAAGCGGGAGAACTCCATCTAGGAAATGATGGCGTTTCATAGAGATCCTCCATGTCAGGAGATGCATGATTTCTGGGGACTCTGTATGGACTATCTATGCGTTTATATCCAGAGAAGGAAGCTGTCTTGGCGTCGCAACTCCTCCTTGAAGTCACCACCATCAACCATCCATGTCCAGAGGATAAAATTTCTTGGCACCTCAGTCTGAAGTTACCACCAACAAAGGAAACTAGGGACTGTTAACCACTGCTCACTTAAAAGATGTCAATTTCGATAACACGATGATCAATACAATTTCCGTATTCAACATCATCACTGTCATAACCCTGAGGGCCGCAAATATTTCAAAGCAGGAAGCTACCCGCAATCCTACCGTGATCAAGAACCCGGAAGGAGAATTCGTGGGCGCCTACGGATACATTGACTTTGATGTCAAGATTGGTGACACTCCAACACAAGCCAGGGATCTCAGTACCTGAAAGGATCTTCAACAAGTCATCCCCGATGATCTCCAGCAAACCTTGGAGTCTTGAAGACTACCTGTTGCCTCCGTACCAACTACTCACAGGCATAACGCAACTTCCTGGTGAAAGTCTTTTGTCCTACGTCAAGAGATTCCGAGCTCAAGTAAGTCTTATTGAAAAACCCTCCTTGCAAGTAGTGAATGATCACCCTGTTGGACCACAGGGGACTTCTTCACCTGACAGGATGACCACCACCAAGAGATGTGAGTGGAGTGTTGTTCCCTTTAAACGCTTCACCAAAAGTTTGGAAGCAGTGAAGGACAACACGTCTCAGAAGCAGGCTGTCATACCAACTCCAACTCCAGCATCATATGCACGAATGCCATGATAGTGAAACAACAACCACGGTATTTCATATCCGGATCGATGGTAACTACATCAATGAGAGACAATTTCATAATTTGTCTCCTGTATAAGAAGTGGTTGCATTACCAAAGGAGTATGATTGGGACTTTTTAGCACTGGTGAATTTAGAGATGCAAGCATGCTATTATTCCAAGATGTCCAAAGACGAGGATGTACTCAAGAGAGAAGATATGGCCTCATGAACCTAGTGTGACAACTCCTATCAAGTCGAAAGTTTTGGGTACTCGTCGACAGGGGAATGTCTCCTTCTTCTCTATCTCATGAAGGGACGTAAAGAAAGTCGTTGGTTCCAGCTTACACCTCTACCAATGAAATGAGACAAGCTCTACCACTATATGGAGACTGCCAAGTTCGTGCATGTATATACCATGTCTCTTCTGATCAAAGCTGCTGCAGTTGATATTATGCCTGAACTTTGCTATAGCAACAACCACTACCGACATAGGTAATCCGAACTTATGCATATTTTCCCATGGAGAAGTAACAGAATCATGTAGGCGAGATGATATCTTTATTATGGTAAAATCGCCAATGGTGCAACATAAAACCACATAGGTCATGCTTAGGTACTGAGGCTCAGTATGAGATTCCTTCACCATCAGTCAAGGAATTACTCAACACAAGAGATGATCAATCAAGAAGCATGTGAAGGGAAAACCAAACTAAAGAATCTGATTCGATGCTATCTCAAGGAACCGCATGCAATCCACTTCAGAAGCCACTTCAATGCTCTCTCGAGGAGCCGCCTCCAGTTCTCTTCAGAAGCTGCTTCAACGCTCCCACCAGGAGCCGCCTGCATGTTAGCTTCAGCCTGCTTCAACGTTACCGCTAGGAGCTACCTCCACGTTCGCTTCATAAGTCATCTCCAACTCTCCGAGACGCTCCAGAATCTGCTTCAACACTCTCCAGGACGCTCCATAATCTTCTTCAACACTCTCCAGGACCTGATCGCTCCATAAGTTGCTTCAACATGTTTATGTTTGAGCAAAACAAGCGCACAGTGGGTCCCATGTTAGAGCAGTCACCAAAGCTGGTGTCAAGTCAAGGTAGTAAGAATGACGTTTGGTCAACGTATGAGGTTCAATGTTTGGTCGAAGTAATAAGGATGACACTCGAATGTTCAACCGAAGCATGCACAGCAAGCCCACGTTCGATCAAGCAGGCGCATGATGAGTCCCACGATTAAGTGAAGTAGGCGAACCCATATGTATATCAAACAGGTGCAACATGAAGACATTCAGCTGAAGCATATACATGGTGGGTCCACATTTATCTAGGGTTACACGCACATCTGCCCACGATCAGAGCAAGCATGCTCGCATCAGGTCCCACCAAAGCAGGCTCTCGACTGAAGCATGCATAGCAATGTCGATCGAAGCAGGAAGGATTAATATCATGCTACTCGAAGACTCGCCTGGGCGCCTCTTGAATGTGACGTACTCCAAGAACAGGATGACTCGTCTCTCCCGGTAACATCCAAATTTGTCTCAAAAGTTTATCTTTATTTGTCACCATCCCATGCCTACCCCGCAATGTTGTAACCATTGTGTGCTAGGCAGGGGACTTAATGTTGATGGTGGATTTTAGTTTAGGGCTAAAATTGTAAAACCAAATTTAATATCCTGCGACCCTGTAAAGGATGAAGCTAATTTAATAGGCTGACATATTGTAAAGGATAAAACCATTCAAGTGACGAATACTTCTCACTTTATTAATTCACCAAAGCATGTTTAACCATCCTGTGAATTTAATATACCCAGAACGAAGAATGTAGCAACCATCCCGGTTTTCTGTAGGTATACATCATTACTATTAATGCTTTAATTAAAGCCTTGTGTTCGACATGAAAATACCCGTAGGCTACCTGATGGCGGGTTATATTAGCCCCGTTGAACGCATGCAAGACTACCCATGTTAGTCTCACCTGCTGAAAACAAACTCAAAAATAGATCTCATCCGTCCAACTTCGCAGGCATGGTTGGAAGGCCTAGATCACGCACGGGACCAAGTAGCACGCACGCACATGCTCACCTCCGGTCTACCTTCCTAATGGTGTGAACGGATTTCTCATAGACAAGCCAGGGTGCGACATACAGCCACCCAAACAAGGCTTGGAAGGTTCAAATCGATCACAACCATCCAACTTCGCAGGCATGGTTGGATGGCTTAGGTCGCACGTGGGACCGAGTGGCATGCATGCATGAGATCACCTCTGGCCCATCCTTCTCCTAGTGAAATCGGCCTCCACATGAGATCCGTGGAAACCACAAATTCGCTAGGGAGAAGTTGCGGTCCCGCAACTTGAAAATTAGGGTTTGCGCAACAGGCGCGACCACCCACTTTCAATTTAACGAACATGAGGCTTAGGAGTGTTGGAGATGCCGGCCGATAGCGCCTACATGCTCCTCGTGTGCCCACTTTCATGGTGCACCAATCGGCTGGCACCCATGGTGGCCATGTGTCTCGAAATTCGTGCTCAAAGGTGGCATGTAAGGTCCCTTCTAATCTCGACCATCCATCTTCGTAGGCAGAAACGAGCGACTTAGATTGCTCTGATTGACTTCCAACAAGCATGGTCATGTAGAGTGGCGTCCCTCATACCTGCTGGACCGATCGGCCACTCCATGCACGCCTCCCAAGGCTGAAAACCGTTAGGGTGAAAAGGAGGCTTGCAAGCCTTCCAAACCCTAATCCAACGGTTATTCCTCCATCAATCTCGTCCATCCAAGTTCGCATGCTTGGATGAATATCCTAGGAAGGGAGTTAGGTGGCAAACAAGGTATCACCGTGATCACCATCCTCCATACTTCCCCATGGCATAACCGGCCAAGGTGGGTCCCATTCATACGACCTCCGAACAACGCCTGAACAAAGCTAGTTGAGTCACTTCAACTTGCAATCTTTTCATCAAGGTTGTAGGCTTAAAATATGTTAAACATATTTAATGCACCGCATGCATACAATATACGCCTACAAACAACACGATACTTCACAAGTATCAATTTCCTTCCTGGGTTTTGCTTTTGGGATGTTTTATCCTCCCGAACGAGCTTAAAACCTAAATATTCCCTCGTTGGGAGATAGGAAATTCTTTTCCGTATGGAATGGAGGGGCGGATAATCAAAATCCGAGTCCGTACTAAAATTCTACAACGATTCTAGTAAGGAGCTCTAATTAGGGTTTCTGGTGCAACGATCAACGGTTGCCCCTCCTCTCAAGATGCAAAATCTCGACCGTCGAAGGTCACCAAGCTAGCAAGCTTCCCGAGCCTGACTTTCCAAGCTACAACAACATGCTACATTTTTTCCAAAACACTTGAGACATCAATCATGTCACAAACTGGGGGATACATACTGGGTATTGGTTTGGCGTTTTACATCGTGCAGCGCACAACGCGCCATCACAAGAACGTGTCAGGAAGTCATGGACGGTTAGTGATGATGGGAGAAGTGGGCAAGCCTGGTCATGTGACACCAACACATTACTCCACTACTCCATCACTCCACTTTCTCCACTTCCCACGAGATACGAAGGTTAGGCTAAAAGACTTGTATAAATAGGTTCTCCGCCCTATTTTCAATAACAACACAAGTCCAAACACAGAAAAACCAAGTGTTAATACCATCGTATTCAACACCCAGATCCTTCCTGCAACATTTGCTAGCCTGCTCAACCTTCTGTTAACAAGTCATCAAATAGCCTTCACCTTCATACTCTCAACACCTTCTTCGCTTCCCTCCCTAAGATCAACCTCACATCCTTCACCTGTGACCGAAACAAATCTGGAACGGCCGTGTCTTCGATTTAGGCCAGAATTGTACAGATTATCTCTCGAATCAAAAGTGCTCATCGTGCAGTACATTTGTTGAAGGTTTAAATTCACTTCTCATCCACACACACCCAAAATTACCTAAACCTGCAGAAGTAGTTTTCTCCCACAAACAGTCTTTTTACTATAGATTTTGGAATTTGGAGCGAAAGAAAAATTTGCCAAAGCTTTTGGTGAATACTTAAAGTTTGGAGTTAAAGATAAAGCGAAATGAGCGAAAGGAGAATATTTTTTTTATATAAAAAAGAGAAAAAAAAAGAGTTTATTTTTTTTAGATTGTATTAGGATTTCTCTATTCTTGTAATTTTCTTTTTCTTTAGCACTTTACTTTACTTTTTTTGGACTTTGGACTTGGACATTTGGACATTCTTTTATTTTTAAACCCTACATAAGGGTAGTTTAAATATTAAACTATTTGCAGAGAAGGACGATGATTACGATATCACCTCGGCCCCTCGGGTTCGTACATGACATATGAATCGTGGCCCAAGTCGACTACAACGGTTCATCCCCCATCTAGAACGGGAGGTAAGTTTGTCGAAACACTCGCGAATCCCCTGTCAGCGAGTTACTGTATTCCTTCGTTTGCATATATGTCGAGGAACTGAATATGGCTATTTTAAATTCCTAGTAAAGGGCAAGGACTGGACATACAAGATAAGGGTTCGAATTTCATCACCGTTCTCTTCTTGCCCGCCTTAGGAAAATGATACTTTACGCGAACATAAGCTTTAAAATTTGGAATAGAACGAGACCTATAGGGTAACGAGCTTAGTAGGAAAGTCGTTCGAAAAATATTGGTTACTCTTTAAGCATACTTCGAAGTTCATGATGGTTTATGTGAGTTGAATGCGTGACTACGCCGCCTTGTAATGCGGTGAGGCCTTTGGTATCAAAGCTCTTGCAGCTTCCCTCGCCTCTATTCAATTTACTTAAACTCGGACTGATTCCAGAGGGGTTTGCTCAGATTGTAACGAATTCCCTTTCTAAGGATTAGAAGCTGGTCTAGAAAACAATCTAAGTGGAGCCATCATGATTTTTGTTTGCTAGAAATCTCTAGGTTTGCTTTGGTGGAGTCAGCCTTGTTTGTGTTTGCATAGAACTTCCCCTTCCTTTTAGGATTTTTATTTTTATTTTTCTTTTGTTTTTCTAGTGTATGCCCGAGGTCATTAGAGAACGGGCTTGGAAAAGAAACACTCTAGGTCGTTTGATTAGTGACAAACCTAGTAGTTCTTCTTGTGAAGGTGGGGAGCTCGAAGACTTTTCTTTTGAGAGCCCCGTTTTTGGAAACTTTAGTTTTGAGAATTTGTCTATTTGTGAGGAAAGTACCCCTAGCAATGACTACTTTGAAAGATTACATGTTACCAACTAGGGCCAACCGAGCTTCGTGCATTAAATTGCCAGCCAATACGGCTAATTTCGAGATAAAACCTAGTATTCTTCAGATGATCCATATATTCTTAGGAAAAGATGACGAGAACCCTTATTTTCATATTAGGGACTTTGAGGAAATTTGTGGGACAGTTAGAATAAAAGACCTTACTGATGAAGTCTTGAAACTTAAGATGTTTCCCTTTTCCTTGAGAGATAAATCTAAGACCTGGATGAACAACCTACCATCTGAATCCATTGAAACATGGCAGGAACTGATTGCATCCTTCTATATGAAATTCTACCCTAAGTATAAAACTACAACTGTTAGGCAGAAAATTAGTGCTAGTGTGCAACAAGAGGGTGAGTCTCTTTACAGGTTTTTAGAGAGATTCAATGATCTCTTATCCCAGTATCCTCACCATGGATTTGATAAGATGAAACTTGTAGAGATTATTTATAATGGTTTAGACTATTCGACCAAATCCATGGTCGAATCTGTGTGCATTGGTGAGTTCACAAATAAAAATGTTGATGATGCTTTTACCTTCTTAGGATCTATCGCTGTAAAATCCCAACAATGGGAGACTTGTATTGAACCCCCTAAAAGAATCTTGGTCAATAGAAGTAGCACCAATGTGGTAGATACAAGCTTCGAGTCAGATGCTAAGTTTGCTGCTTTGTCTAGAAGGTTAGAAGCTTTGGAAATGGGTCAGTCTAAAAATAGGTCCCTTGTTGAACCTAATAGAGCCTCTCAAGTCTCTAGTTGTGGAATAGAGCCCGATAACTCATTTTGGGAAGGTCATGTTAGTGAAGAACAAGCCCATGCTGTCTATAACAACGCTAGGTTTGAGAACCGTCAGAAGTTTGACCCATACTCAGAGACCTACAACCCTGGTTGGAGAAACCATCCTAACTTTTATTGGTCTAAGGGCCAGAATCAAGGTCAATCTAGTAATTATCAGCCTTCCTTGGGTTTTGGTTATGCAAAGAACCCTTCAGGTCAAACCCAGTTTCAGAACACTTCTGAGAAAAAGATCTCTACCTTAGAAGAAACTCTTACTATGTTAGCAAAGAACCATGATATGTTATCAGCTAACCACCTTAGTAGAGCTGGAAAACAAGCCAAAAACCCGCGGGTTAGCCCAGCCCGGCCCGCAAAAACCCGAACCCGGCTTGGATGGTTGTATAACAAGCCGGGTTCGGGTTGGAGAAATGTCTGCCCGCGAGAAAACGGGTTAACCCAACCCGGCCTGTCAACCCGCGGGTACAACCCGTAACCCGCAATTATTAAGATATGACCCTAATACGTGTCTATTTTTCTCCCCTTCATCAATACTACTACCCATACGTGTCTGTTTCCTTTCCTCGGTATAAAAATAAAAAAACCCTAATCTTATCTTCTTTTCTTTCTTCTTTTTCCTTTACTTTCTTTTTTGTTCTCCTTCTCCGTCTGCAGCAGCGCAGCGGCCATTGCCTGAACTGAATCCCTGATTCGATTGCTCTCTATTTTTCTCATACTGCAAACAAGCTAATTGATATCCTTGGAAAGACGATACGGGTTCGAGACACTGAAGAAATGATCTGATTTCTAAAGCAAAGAAAATCCAAGGTTTATTTCCTTCTTGTGCTTTATTTGTGATTTTCATCATTATTTTGCTATTCTTCTAAAGATTTTAGCAGATGTTGTCTTCTGATTCTAGGGTTTTCATAGTATACCAAAACCTCCATCATACGTTTTCTTCCTAACTTTTGTTCGATCTAGTTCGAAATCAGGTAATAGATTACTAATCTCCCGTATCATTTTTCCTATAGAACTTCTAAAGTCCAATTGATTCTGAATTTTGTGACAAAAATCTTAGCCCACAAAATCACTTTTTATTCGGTTTCTTATAATCCAGTTTGTACTTATAGCTGATGTTAGGGTGGTGCTTAGTGAATTGCATTTGTCGATTTTGGTTTGGATTTTAAATTTTCTGGGGGAACGTTTGACGGTTGTTACAAAATTTCTTACTAGTTGTGTTTGATCTTTAGGTGGTTAGTTGTGATACATTTTTTCATTTTGTTAATGATATGGTTTGGACAGGATAAATGGAGGAGTATCATGTAGGTCGAGAACCTTGGTTGTTATGTTAGACGAATAGATTATAGGTATTTTCTTCATTTCTTTCACTGAATCTGATTCTGCTCTTTCCTTTTCTTTTTCAATCTTTAGTTTTATTACTTCACCTAAGGTTGTTGATGTATGGTTTATTGTTATTTTTATATCCTTGGTTTAGGTTACTCAAGCTGCAGTGTTGCGCCGATTGGAGCATCTTCATCAACTAAAACAGGAGAGCTTTGAACGAGGGAATCAGGGAACATTTGAGGTAGTAAATTAGTAATTTTGATAGTTTTGATTTATAAAAAACCAAGAATGCCTTGTTATTTGCTTAGACAATGTTGTTGCAGTTGCAGTAGGTAGATGTTCTCTTATGTGATGTGTTTACTTGATGAATCTGGATGTGGATGTTTAATTGTGAATGTAATTTCCAAACATTCACAAGTATCTCTTTGTTTACTTTTGTTGTGGTTCCACAATCCAGATCTATGTATCTCTTTGTTTTAAGTTTTAGATTTGCTAAAATGTAATATAATTGATTGATAATGGGAGTAAAGTGGCTTGAAACTAAAAGAGAGAAGTTGGATCAAGAGTGAAATCACATGGAAATGAATTGAGGGTGGGAAATTCATAAGATAAAGTTGTTTGTCTTTTTCAAAATTTGTCCATATAATTTAGACATGTGCTAACTGATTCGGAAAAAAAAACCAAGGGCGGAGCGCCTGTATGCATTTGGTAAAAATATTCATGGTTCTAGCGTAATAGTAACACTTTCCATGCTCAATTCTTAGTTTGTATCTACATAAAAAATGGATTGTCTGATTAGGATAGAAAATTTTGTCAAATGAACTCCTTGGCATCACTATCTTGTGATGATTTGGAATGTCGGATTATTTTGATTACATCTTATTTCATGTTTGATATTTATGGTGTGATAAAACATCAGTGTTAATTATTTATTCATACTCTTTCAGGTACCAAATACCTGAGTCTTGGCCATACGAGGAAGCTCGACGTCTTTTAAAGAACCATTGGTCACACAGATACACTCAAAGAAAGAACAAGTCATCTCAGGGGAGGTAAGTGATCCTAATAATGAAGTTGAATGTGTGAAAGATCCTCTTTGGTACCAACTTTAACTGACTGAATGCATAGATTGGAGTCGTTTTTCAATCTCATTATCTGTGCAAGGGCCAAATCTGTATTGAAATTGTTGTTTGCCAGCTCTATACTGGTACAATGTAGTTGAATGTTAAGTTGTTCATTATAAACTTTTTTGAGGGCTTGTGTGATTCTTTGGTGCTTGATTCAGTTGAGTAACTTGAGTTCCTTTAATTTTGTAGCTAATTGTTGAAATTTGAAGGGTTAGTACTTAGTAGTAGTACCATTTTTTTCTTTAATCAACTGTTTTGGGTTCCAATTTGATTTGGGTTTCTTTTAAATTTCCCGATTCATTTATGTTTGTATGAATTAGATAGAGAATTAGGAACTGTGTAGCATTTAACAGTTCCAAATACACAAGTTTCGTTGTATGTAATTTAAAACTCATGTAGATAGTTGTTCCCTTATGTAACTTATTGCAGTCTGGTAACTGGTTCTTTTATTTCCTTCACGTAATGTACTGATTTTTGTGTCTTTAACCTATTCTTTGTGGCTCCATCCAGGATGTCAAGCATGCAAGAACATTATAACGATGTTATGAGTAGTGACGGTGAGGATGATGATGTTGAGATGCCAGATTCTGTGAATGTCTCTGCAACTGTTGATTGTGCACCTGCAGCTGTTCCAAGTGAAAATAAATCTAGACTTACATCTGATGTTTGGGAATTTTTTAATCTCGTTAAACTTAAAGATGGAACAAAGCAGGGAGTGTGCAAGGCTTGTAGTGCAGAATATAAATATGACAGCCAAAAAGGTGGAACCTCATCTATGAGAAGGCATGCGTGCCGTGAGCGTCAGTCTCAGGACGTAGGGCAGATGTTGTTATCTGCAAAGAATGGCCAGTTGTCTTCCCGCATACGCAAGGTTGATCAGATGAAATTTCGGGATCTTACGTCAGCATTACTCATTGCAAGAAATGTCCCATTTGCGTTGGTGGAGTGGAAAGAATTTAGGGACTTATGTGCTTATCTAAATGAGGATGTTAAACCAATATCAAGGAATACTGGGAAAGCTGATGTTGTCAAAAAGCATAAAACACGAAAAGAAAGTCTTAGAAAAATATTGAAACTTGCTCCAGGTATGATCCATATTCCAGATTATAAAACAACATATGTTTTGTTTTATACTTTTATGTATGAGTAATTGATTATGATAATATTTGCTGATGTGTATGACTTATCCTTACAGGTAGGATGTGTCTAACATCAGACATGTGGACTTATGTTACGACTACAGGGTATATAAGCTTAACTGTGCACTTTCTTGATCAAAATTGGGAGTTGAAGAAGTATCTTCTAAATTTTTGTGAACTTCCACCACCTCATACAGGTGAATCACTTGAGTCTTTAGAGTTGAGATCTTTTATTTTATGTGCATGTGATATTTTTATCTTACTTGATTCTTGGGAGTTTAACTTTTCTCCTTTCCACTACCTCATACAGGTGTAAACCTTGCTTCCAAGCTATTTGCAATGATATAAGATTGGGGAATTGAAGACAAAGTATCCAACATCACCTTGGATAATGCTGCCAATAACGGAGCTTGTGCTAGAATTATGCAAAGTAGACTTTATGCAAAGAAGATCTTGTTTAACAAGGGAAAATACTTTCATGTGCGTTGTTGTGCTCACATCTTAGCTCTTATTGTAAAAGATGGACTTCTGAAGATTGATCCAGCTGTGCTTAAGATAAGAAAGTCGGTGAAGGCCCTTAAAAAGTCCCAAGTAAGAAAACAAAAATTCTTGGATATTGTTAATGATTTAGGTATGTCTGGAACAAGAAGGGGTATTCGTCAAGACGTTAAAACAAGGTGGTTTTCCACTTTACTTTTGTTATACAGTTAGAAATTGTATTAATGTTTATAGTATGCTAACTCATTTCTCTGCAATTATACTACTTTTGTTATAAAGTTAGAAATTGTATTAATGTTTATGTTCTTATATAAATTGATAACTCATTTCTCTGTATTAATGTTTATAGTATGCTAACTCATTTCTCTGCAATTGTACTACTTTTGTTATACAATTAGAAATTGTATTAATGTATACTCACTGAATGTTGTTTTTAATGTTGTTTTATTCATGTGGAATTCAACTTATCTCATGTTGGACAGTTGTCTTATTTATAGAGGTGTTTTTGCTCATTTGAAGGAGGTGGATCCAGACTATGAAAGTTGTCCAACTGATGAAGAATGGGAGCAAATTGAAGTTGTCACAAAGTTTCTCAAGACGTTTTATGTTCTCACAACTTTATTTTCTAGTTGTAAGTATCCTACTTCCAATCTATATTTTGAAGGAGTTTGTCAAGTTCAGGTGTTACTAAAAAAAGAAAGCACAAATGAAATTGAATACATTAGGGACATGGTAAAAGAGATGCAAGAAAAATTTAATAGTTATTGGACGAACTTGAGTCCTATATTGGCTATGGCACTTGTGTTAGATCCTAGATGTAAACTGCAGTATCTAAACTTTGATTATTCCAAGTTGTATCCCGATGTAAGAGAATTAGAAAGAAAAGTTGATGATGTGCGTGAAGAAATGAAAAAACTTTATAATGAGTATTACACCTTTGCAAGAGCTTCTGGAACTGGAACTCAGAATTTGGGTATTCAACCCGGTGGGAATTCTGCCCATCAAGGAAGTGAGTGGTTCCAGGTAATTTTCAAGCTTATTTATGAAGTACATGTGGTCTTGTATTATTTTATGTTTTAACCAAGTGCGTTTGTGAACTTCTTGTATTCTATGTTCTCATATAAGATAACTAGTACCTTGAACTCATTTCTAACTTCTTGCTTATTTCATGCAGGAATATGTTGCAGCACAGGGAAATGGTGGTGATCTGCAATCTGACTTGTCAGAATTAGATCTTTACCTTAGTGAGCCAAACAGATGTCAACGGAGTCAACCATTCGACATCCTAATGTATTGGAAAGGCCAAGAGCACCGATTTCCTGTACTTTCAAGAATGGCTGGGGATATCTTGTCAATTCCTATTTCAACCGTCGCATCGGAATCTGCATTTAGCATTGGTGGAAGAGTAATTGATCGATTTCGCAGTTCCTTATTACCTGAAAATGCTGAGGCAGTGATAACAACTCGTGATTGGGACCTTGGAGTTGGTAAGTGTGCCCAAGTCGCTCCGCGTAAGTCAGTAAAATTTCATTTAGTAGAATACTTGAATGTCTAAATTTCATATATAACTTTGATTGTTTTTATCCATGTAGGAAAAGAAGATTTGGATCAGGACAATGGGATTATTGGAGAAGATATATTAGGATTTGAACTTGGTGGAGTGGAGGATGGGGAAGTGGAGGATGGCGAAGTAAGTTCTTATGCGTCTAATTAGTATGCATACTTCTTCAATATAAAGCGGGGTAAATATGCAAATTCCATGTTTTGACTTGAATCTTTTCTTTTGTTTGATTTATTTTTGCTTGAAATGACAGATTCTTATTGATTAGTTGGAGAGCAACTCAAAGATAGACATGGAAAATGAGAATGTTTTTTGGACATGATGTTTTTGGACATGCATACGTTGTCTCCAAATTTTGTATAGAAAAGATATTGTTGGAGATGTTTTTTTTGGACAATTATCACTTTTTTTGATTAACCACAATATATAATTTTGTGCAGGAAGTGGTTATTAATATCTTTATTGTTGGAAAGTCACAAAGTACAAACAATGGTGTAATATGGTATTACTAGTACTACGGTCTCGAAGAGTATTTTTCTTTGTAGAAGAAGAAGATATGTAAGTAACTAAGTATGTAACTGTGTTAAGACTTAAGACTGCAGATAACTACTAAACTAGTGTTTTAGTTGTGAAGTTTTTCAATTTTCTTGAGCATTTCTTTTCATTAAGTAATTTAAGTTCTTAAATTTGTTGCGAATGTTCACTGTTGAATCTGTTGATTGATGTATAATATCAAATGAATTAGATGAAATTTATGTTAGGTTGCAGAGAAGGAGCTTTAGATGGCCTGAATGTTACCGGAAATAGGCCAGAAATCATAGAAACGACGTCAAATTTAAAGCTGGTAAACGGGCGGGTTAACCCGTGAACCCGCAAGTTTAACCCGTTACGGGCACGGGTTGAAGAAACCACCACCCGTGAAGATTTTCAACCCGCGGGTTCAGACCCGTGTAAACCCGAACCCGTATAACCCGAAACGGGCCAGCCCCGGCCCGCCCGTTTGCCAGCTCTACACCTTAGCTTTCAACAAGAAACCAGGCAGAATTTGAAGAATAATTCCCAGACTCTTGCTAAATTGGAACTTCAAGTCGGCCAAATAGATAAGTTTATTAGTGAGAGAGAAGAAGGAAGGTTCCCTAGTCAGACTGATCCTAATCCCAAAGGAGAGAAATCGTACAATCATGTGAATTCTGTTACAACCCTTAGGAGTGGAAAGAAAGTTGACAATAAGGTCGCCATGCCTGAAAGTGAACATGTTGTAGTTCACCCTTTTGAAGCAGAAACCGATGAGGCTAATAGAGTTTCTAAAGAGACCAATAAGGGTCATATTGAGCAAGGCTTTGTTCCCAGAGCCACGTTCCCCAAGCTGTTAGTTCCAACTAAGAGGGAGTCCAACTTTAATGATATATTGGAGGTTTTTAAGCAGGTTACTATCAACCTCCCATTGTTAGATGCGATTAAGAATATTCCCACTTATGCCAAGTTCCTTAAGGACTTGTGTACACGAAATCGTAATCTTAGTGTTCAAAAGAAAGCCTTCCTAGCTAGTCATGTGAGTTCTATTATTCAGAATACCACTACTCCTAAGTACAAAGACCCAGGGTCCCCTACCATTGCTTGCACAATAGGTAAATATCGTGTTGAGAAAGCGTTGCTTGACTTAGGAGCCAGTGTGAACTTACTCCCATACCATGTGTACCTTAATCTATGACTTGGTGAGATGAAACCTACCCAGATGAATCTTCAGTTAGCTGATATGTCCGTTAAAATTCCTCGGGGTGTGATCGAGGATGTTCTCATAGAGGTAGACAAGTTTATTTATCCAGTGGATTTTGTTATCCTAGATACCCAACCTATACCTGACCTAGAGAACCAGATACCGGTAATTTTAGGTCGCCCATTTTTATCTACATCCAATGCGATCATTAACTGTCGAACTGGTATTATGAATTTGTCTTTTGGTAATATGACTATTGAGCTGAACGTCTTTCATATTAGTAAGATACCCTCTGAACTAGATGACTCGAGCATAAAAGAGGTGAACATGATAGGAACATTAATCGAGGAGTCATTACCAAACACTTTGATGGAAGATCCATTAGAGAAATGCATATCTCACTTTGGGATTGATTTTGATGATGATGATGTGATTAATGAGGTGAATGATTTTTTAGATTCAACCCCTTTGATAGACACTAGTAATGTATGGAAACCTAAGTTCGAACCTCTAACCGTTTCTGAGTCTACCCTAGTTCCTTCATTTGAAAAGCCTCCTAAATTGGACCTTAAACCATTACCAAATACCTTGAAGTATGTGTTTTTAGGCCCATCTGAAACTTTACATGTGATTATAGCATCCGACTTGGATAGTGATCAGGAAAGTAGGCTAGTAATCATCCTTAAAAACAATAAGGAAGCTTTAGAGTGGACCATAACAGACATTAAGGGTATAAGACCTACTGTTTGTATGAATCATATTTATTTAGAGGAAGACACAAAACCTTCTAGGGAGATGCAACGTCGACTGAACCCTAATATGAGAGAAGTAATATGAACCAAGGTTCTGAAGCTGTTAGATGCAGGCATTATATACCCCATTTCAGACAGTAAGTGGGTCAGCCCGTTCAGGTTGTTCCCAAGAAATCTGGTATTACTGTAGTCCAGAATGATAACAATGAGTTAATACCAACCCGAATGACCACGGGTTGGAGTGTCTGTATTGACTATAGATAATTGAACAAGGTCACTAGGAAGGACCACTTTCCCCTTCCCTTCATTGACCAAATGCTAGAAAGATTAGCTGTCCGTAGCCATTTTTGCTTTTCAGATGGATTCTGCGGCTATAATCAGGTTCATATTGCCCCATAAGACCAAGATAAAACCACTTTTACATGTCCCTTTGGTACCTTTGCTTATAGACGCATGCCTTTTGGGCTATGTAATTCCCCTGCGACGTTTCATCGTTGTATGTTGAGCATATTTTCTGACATGGTAGAACGGTTCTTAAAGGTCTTTATGGATGATTTTTCAGTGTTTGGTTCGTCTTTCGATGAGTTCTTGCATCATTTGTCATTAGTTTTGACTAGGTGTAAGGAAAAGAATTTAGTGCTTAATTGGGAGAAATGTCATTTCATGGTTCGTTCAAGAATCGTTCTAGGGCATATCGTGTCTTTGAAGGATATAGAGGTAGATAGAGCCAAAGTTGACCTTATTAAAACTTTCCCGGTCCCAAAAACCGTAAGAGATATTAGGTCATTCTTAGGGCATGCTGGCTTTTATCGTCGATTCATTAAGGATTTTAGCTTGATTTCTAGACCTCTTTGTAATTTGCTTGCAAAAGATGCTAAGTTTGTCTTTGATGATGCTTGTTTAGAGGCTTTTTAGAAGATTAAGACTTTACTCACTATCGCCCCCATAGTCCAGGCACCCAAATGGAACCTACCCTTTGAGATCATGTGCGATGCTTCAGATTATGCTATTGGTGTTGTGCTACATTAGCGAGAAAACAAATTACTTCATGTGATTTATTATGCTAGCAAAACTCTAAATGATGCCCAGTTGAACTATACCACTACAGAGAAGGAACCATTAGCTATTGTGTTTTCCTTAGAAAAGTTTAGATCCTACCTCTTAAGTTCTGAGATCGTAATCTATACTGATCATGCTGCTTTGAAATACCTTTTGTCTAAGAAGGATACCAAACCTAGATTGATTAGATGGATCCTTTTATTACAAGAATTATGTCCAGACATTAGAGATAAAAAGGGTGCAGAAAATATAGTAGCAGACCACTTGTCTAGGCTCATTGTTAGTTCCCCTAATGATTCCCTTTCTATAAGGGATAGATTCCCTGATGAACAATTGTTCTCTGTTTCCAAATCACCTTGGTATGAAAATATTGTGAATTATCTTGTTACTGGTCGAATTCCTCAACATTGGGGTAAACAAGATCATTCTAGGTTTTTAGCCGAGGTTAAGCACTTCTTTTGGGATGATCCTTATTTGTTTAAGTATTGTCCAGACCAGATTATTAGAAGATGTATACCTGAGAGTGACCATTCCAATATTATTTCCTTTTGTCATGATCATGCTTGTGGGGGTCACTTAAGTGCTAAGAAGACTGCTGCTAAGATATTGCAATGTGGATTCTATTGGCCTTCGTTGTTTAAAGACTCCCACAGTGACTGTGTTACTTGTGAGCGTTGCCAGAAATTAGGAACCATTTCCCGTAGGAACATGATGCCCTTGAACCCTATTTTAGTTGTTGAGGTCTTTGATGTGTGGGGTATTGACTTTATGGATCTGTTTCCTAATTCTTTTGGTAATCTTTACATCCTTGTCGCTGTAGACTATGTCTCTAAGTGGATTGAGTCGGTTGCGTGTAAAACCAACGACCATAGGGTTGTGATTGAGTTCTTGAAAAATAATATACTTACACGTTTTGGTACACCGCGAGCTATAATTAGTGATGGAGGGTCGCACTTTTGTAATGGACCTTTTAAGCTCTTGATGAAGAAATATGGTATTACACATAAGGTAGCCACCCCGTATCATCCACAGACTAGTGGTCAGGTAGAGGTTTCCAATAGGGAGATAAAACGTATATTAGAGAAAACAGTTAATCTTAATCGGAAAGACTGGTCGATTAGGCTCACTGATGCCTTATGGGCGTATTGTACTGCGTTTAAGACCCCCATTGGAATGTATCCTTATCGGCTTGTGTATGGCAAGGCATGTCATTTACCTGTTGAGTTAGAACATAGAGCTTATTGGGCTGTTAAGCAACTGAATTTTTCACTTGACAAGGCATGAGCCCATAGGAAACTCCAGCTCAATGAGTTGGACGAGATTCGTATAGATGCTTACGATAGTGAGAAGGATTATAAGAACAAAATGAAACTTGTTCATGATATAAACATTTTACGGAAGTCATTTTCTCTAGGTCAAAAATTTCTTCTGTATGATACCCGCTTGCATCTTTTCCCTGGGAAGTTACGTTCTCGGTTGACGGGTCCTTTTATTGTTCACACTGTTTTTTTCCTCATGAAGCTGTTGAGATCGAGACACCATATGGTAGTAGTTCTTCGAAGGTTAATGGTCAGAGATTGAAACCCTTTTTAGAGCCATTTTCTACAGGTGATGTTGAGGAGGTCCCTCTGGAGGACCCTGTTTACCCTTGATTGACCACCAAGGCGATTGTATATTGTATATTAGTTTTTGATTTATCTCTTCACCTAGGTACTATCTTTCCGACTTCTCTCTTTACTAATTCCTCATGTTACTTTACTTTTTGGTATTGCTCTTTCGTTAGAAACATTGAGGACAATGTTAGATTTAAGTTTGGGGGTGGGGAAGAAACTTCTTGTTAGTTTTTTCAGTTGCAATAAATAAACTCCAGAGCCTAGAAATTTATGTTTATTAAGGATGGCTCTAACCAATCTAAGTGGATGGAAGCATTTTGGTTGTAGGAGTTGAGGAACCAATCTGATTAGATGGAAACATCTAAAGAGTCTATTCATAAAAGCACATAGCTCAGGTGTTAGAAAAATAAAACATGGTAGTTTCTCCATATCCTCGTGATGAAAACATCGAAAGAATCCTGATCACTTCTTTTATTTTTCTTTTTACCATTGCTAGGGTGAAATAGAGTGGCTGAGATACAAAAAAAAAAAAAATTGAGACCAGACCACTAGACCAAACGGAATAAATACAATAAAGTCGACCACTGGTACCCTTATATATGCCAGCTGAGTTGACCTATAGTTAGGATTATCGACCACTGGTCCCATCGTATATTCCAGTGTGTTGATATTAGTCCAAGACCAGTATCTCAGTCCGTTAGGATAGGTTCACCTTAGCCAACATCATCCATGCTTTTCTCTTATTAATCTATGTGATTGGTTGACTCCGGTTTATGATGTCCAGACACTATCTGAGTAGAGCTCTGTCACTTTATATGAATTTTAGTATGCTTGAGTGCAAACTCGTATACAGCAATTGGAATTTTACATCAGGGTACTTCCTCCTGTAGTCAATAAGTATGCCAACCAAGGAGATTCTTTAGTGCCTTCCAAGGTTCTGCGTAGATAGCTAGGGTCTGGAGTAAAGGTTTTGTGGGTACACCTCTGGTAAACCCTCCGAAGACAACACTCCACCACTAGGGCCACCTAGCGGTTTAACGGCTTGCTGCACGTGCTAAGTGTAGTCATTTTATTTTCTAGATTAGATTTGCTCGGGACTAGAAAATAATAAGTTTGGGGGTATTTGAAAGACGCATTTATGTGTCAAATTTGTCCTCAATGTTTCGTATTGTTAGTACTCGTTTTTGTCCTTATTATGGTGTTTTGTGTATTTGTATGTATTTTTTAGAAATAAAGATTGTTGGAAAATTCGGCTCGAAAAGTTGCTCGGAACACCCCCGGAGGACATTTGTTATTCGGACTCCCACTTTGGATAAGGGGTAACCCAATTACTAAGGGGCACCCACGGGATATTCGCACACAAGAAACTGGATAAGGGGCAACCTCATCTCCTTCATTTGAATTACAGATTTTGGCGGGAAAAATGTGTTTGAAACTGGCAGAATTAGGGTTCAGATTTTGAAGGCATTTCAGGGCGATTCAATGGATGAAACTTCATGGTTCGAATTGATTCATCATCACAGGAATGGTATGGTCGATGGTTTCGACTGAATTTGGCTGGAAAAACCGAGACAAGAAATCAGAGCAACATGTACACGTACACGGGTTTGCACGAGTTGTGAGGAATTTAAACATGGACTGCATGTTCTTGGAAGACTTAATCAATATTCTGGAGCGTGAAGAACGTATAGAAGGAAAGAAATACAGCTGCAGATGCGTGTAGAAAGAAATCAGGGAAGAAAATATGAAAAAATATCCCTAGAATATTTTCTCTCAATGCCGAGTAATGAGAGAATTAGGAGGAGTTATTGTCGATATTTTTTTCCCTTGTCGAGTATATAAAGGCTGCTTAGGGTTATGAGAAGAGGACAGAGAGTTTTGGAGAAGAACAGAGTATTAGAAATCAAGTTGGAGAATTCTGCTGATGCTGCTGCATATTTGAAGAACACGAAGAATAGACCATCCAAGACAGACGTTCTTCAACAGTGTTTGCGACACATACGTGAGGGTCGTATCGCTATAGTGTTAGCGACCGATAGCATTTATCGTTCTTTGTAACAGATCGGTTTGTAACAAATAATACTGTTACAAACCCGGTTTTCATTATATTTCTTCCAATTTCATCATTTGTAAACCCTTTGAGCGATAATAATGATTTTTGAGCGTGTTTCCAACATAATGAGCGGCTAATTCTCCCACAACCAAGGCAATGAGGAAGCTATTTATGCATGACTAATTGGTAATTATTTATTTTCTCTAATTTATAATTTATAATTCACTCAATCACTGCTTTTGAAGAGTTTTTAATTGTTTGCTTAATTTTCTTCATTAGTTGTGATTTAATTAGATAGGTTATGCTTTGTATTAAGATAATCTATGCTTAGGGGATACAATTAATTATTGAGAATTTGCCTGATTATTTGTGAATTAAGAAACAAAGGACTTAAAAGATAATTAGAGTTTTGGGTTATTTACCACAATTTATTCATGTGTAATAGTGGAATCATTGTCTTGGTTATTCTCTCTTATCTTGAAATCAATTTTGATCTAAGTTTTCTTTACTTTTAAGTTTTATTAAATCTAAAATCCATTGCTTTCACAAGTCTCACGAACCTATTTACTACAACATTATTGATTTACATTACACTCGTACTTGCTTGATCAAATTACAAATTTGCAAAATGAAAATCATGGCCTTAGCATTCAAAATGACTCTTTAAACTCCCAAGTGTCCAAACTTTCTGGATTATTATATGCTTCTGACCTAAAGAATCAAACTCTATTAGAGGAAACCGCACCCTTTGTGCCGAGAAACAATCTCTCTTAAGTGAGAAGGCGAATTCAACCCAGCAATATCTTGCTCTCCGGCGAACTTGTACTGAGAAAGAAGAATCACTTTGCACTATGAGGAACCAATATGATAGAGATATGAAGAAGTTGTCCTTAGAAAATGAAAAGATTGTTAATAATAAAATAAAGGCAATTGTAGAAATGAATAAGCTGCGTGAACAACACAGTCAATTGGGGAGTTCGCATGATACTCTGAAGAAGAAGAATACCGCTCTCGCACAAGATGAAGGCTTGATAGGTGATGACTTTGATAAATATTTGGAGAGCATGAAAAATAGTGGTATGTCCTTGTCTCAATATTTCTTTTCTCATATGGAAGGTTGTCACATCAAGCTGACTACCTTGTTTTAAATTTTAGCTCTCTCAAAACGTTATATCTTTCCTGTAATCTTAGTATCCTTGAATCAATCTTGATGTTTGTGTTTATTTGAAGTTTCAGAGAAATCCAATCAACTCCTTACTCATAAATTAAGGTCAGACTTGGCTAAAGCTCGCAAGAGAGTTAGGAATCTATCTTCCACTCTTTCAGCTTCACGTGACAGGGTAGAGAGGAGATACACATATCTTGATCGAATAATGAGGGTTTGTGTTAAGAATTCCCAGAAGGATGTCGCGCGTGAATCTCACCTCAAGGATAAATCTTTCGGAGATGAAATATGCATTTCCAATTCGTTTCCTCTTGAAGAACCAATCCCTCTTGATATTTCTGATAACGAGGCCGTTCCTCAACTTGATAATGATTATGACTATGACAGTTTTGATGAAGATACCCTTTCTGATGAAGATCAACCTAGAGGAAACGAAGCCAGTGACGATCTTCTTAATATATCCAATTTTGGCGTAACTCCCTCTGTCGAAGCTCAATTTGTTCCCCATGTTGAGGTTCATGCGAAGTCCTCCACTCCAAGTATCACTCTTGATGTTGAAGTTGACAATGAAGCTTTGAATTCTCATGATGAAGCTCCCGGGAATGATCTTTATTTATTTTTGTCTTTGTGTTTATTTGGTTCTCGTTTTATCTGTTTTCACTGCACATTTGAGGAAAAACAAGCTCATTTCTATATACTTTATCTATTTCTAAATGGTCGAATGATACTCTATACCCCTAATGAATTTGTTTCTATATATCTTGTTATTTCTAAGTTATGCGAATTATGCTCTATTCCCATTTTGTACCTTTATCATCCGAGTGTTAGATATTGGCATTTTCATGAAACAAATTTATTAAAAGAGAATTTTATTCATGCGAATTCATAGGTGGTATTGTCATGCGAAATCACAAGTGAATAGTTTATAATTTTGCTATTTATAAAAGAAATTATGCATGCGAATATTGAATGATTTTTTGATTTTTTGATTTTATGAAATAGATTATGTATGCGAATATAAGATATCCCTTTTCTATTTGATTATTTGGGAAGGTTAAGCGAATATAAGAGGAAACATTATATGTTTAACTATTTCAGTATTTTGTGGTTTGATAATGAGGTCTTATTGAGCCTCCCTAATTAGAGGTCTTAATCAGCCTTGAAAGAGCGGGGGTCTAACAACCACACCCAATCTTTCGCTTAGCAATATGTATGGACTAACTCTGAATTACTTTCTAGAGAATCAACTAGACAGTCAGACTCAATCTAAATAGAAATATCTCAAGGATTTATTATCTCTCTCTTGTTTTGATTTAATCAAGCTAATTGAAATCAACGAGTCTTTAATCAAATACAAAGAATAACTTCGATAGTACCGAAGACCAATATCCAAGTGTCAATCAATGTAAATCAACAACGAAAGGTTGGATATTCTAATTGATTGAACTTCAACGCACAACCTGTATTATTTCAATTATAAAGATATACAGTATAATGCGGAAAATGAAATAACACAGACACCAGAATTTTGTTAACGAGGAAACCGCAAATGCAGAAACCCCTCGGGACCTAGCCCAGATTAAACATACATTGTATTAAGCCACTACAGACACTAGACTACTCCAAGGTAACTTCGATCTGGACTGTAGTTGAACCCCAATCAATCTCACACTGATCCAAGGTACAATTATGCTCCTACGCCTCTGATCCCAGCTGGGTGCTACTGTTTGAGGGTGAAAATGGTTTCTACTGATTTCAGTAATTTCGGGTGTATGGGTGAGAAACGAATTTAAACCCAAAACAATATACTGCAAGGGATTAATTTATATTCAAGAGATCAATCTGTACAAGTCCAGCCTAAACTAAGAAATGGTCATTCCAGACTTGCCTCGGTCACAAAGTGAAGGAGAATGGGTTGGTTTTGGGGAGGGAAGCAAGGTAAGTGATGAGACCAGAATAGTTTATTTTTGGAAGAGTAGTTGTTTTCTACAACTTGTATCAGAAATTGGGAAGCTAACAAATGGAAAGCTAGCAAATATTTTCTGAGTGTTGTATGCTCATGACTGAACTTGTTGTTCGGTGGAAATAGGTAAGACCTATTTATACAAGTCGAAGTGAAACGTACTCTGGTCACATTAAGGAATGGAAAAATGGGTGAGTAAATGGGAGGAGGTGGTAACGTTAACGCATGGAATTGATATTCCATAAAAAGGAGCGTT
This sequence comes from Papaver bracteatum, assembly GCA_023529315.1. Lineage (NCBI taxonomy): Eukaryota > Viridiplantae > Streptophyta > Magnoliopsida > Ranunculales > Papaveraceae > Papaver > Papaver bracteatum. The sequence continues at coordinate 41,846 of JAJJWX010004800.1, read as the reverse complement.
TCACCATTAACTTCCATGTATTTACTAACCGCCTCATCCTTATGACATTTCCTTATGACGGGCGTAGTGTACGCCGCACGCTGTAAATCGCCAAACCAATACCCAAAGAGGATCCCCCAGTTTGTGACATGTGTTGATGTCTCGAATGTTTTTGTGGAAAACATGTAGCATATTGTTGTTTCCTGGAAATTAGAGCTTGGGAGACTTGCTAGCTTGGTGACCTTCGACGGTCGAGATTTTGCATCTTAAGAGGAAAGGTAGCCGTTGATCGTCGCACGCTTTCGTTTGTTGGTGGCCGCATAGGGAAGGCCAGCATAGTGGCGCGACTAGGTTGGCATGTAGCATGGCATGGTAGCACGGCTAGGTTGGCATGTCATTGGTATGGCATTCCTTGGCACGGTTTGGCGTGACCAAACTAGGGTTTTGGGTCAAAGGTTACCATGTTTTGTCTGGTAACCTTGGACGGCTAGGATTTTCTCCTGGGATTGAAGGGCGACCGTTGATTGTCGCACGCTTTCGTTTTGGTATCCGCCTAGGCAAGGATAGCATGGTGGCGCGGCTAGGTTGGCATGTCGTTGGCATGGCATGGTTTGGCGTGGCCAAACTTAGGGTTTCGGGCAAAAGGTTACCATGCGTCGTATGTGTAGCGCCCCCTAACAAGCAGCTGACTAAACCAAGAATTTAACTAAATAAAGAGGCACTAACGAATCTAAACCGAAACACTTAAGCATTCAATTAAGAAAAATCTACTACAACTTAACCCAAAACTAGCCCTACTCTGAAATACATATAAAAGAACTCCTCTAAAATGATACATATTCAATAGTGAGTTGATTTACAAATGGAATATAACCACATAATAAATATAGCGGAAGCTAACTAACTAACGTAAATAATTCTTCTAAGCTTTCATCGTCACATGCACATCTTGATCTGTCTCTGAAATTGAAAGTGGGAATGGGTGATCATATTATCCCTAAAATAAGTGCCTAGTAAAAATAACAACTAGCTTTCAAGTAATCATTAATATGATTCTAAGACAATGCAGGTTTAATCGAAAGTCGGTAATACAAGGAAAGACAATGAAACATAAAGTAGAAACTTCTTCATAGACATTCATAAATAACAGTAAACATCCATATATGAGATGTGTGTTTCCGCACATAAGGGAAGAATAATATTTCGGTATATCGCCCTAGCCGTGTAATATTACGGTGTATCTCCCTAGACATAGAATACTGATATTGTGTCGGCACACATCTCATACCACACAAACATATGCATGAATTTCACAACACAAAGATTGATTTGTAAAACAATAATAAATACAAGAGAGTTCATTATTGATTCCCACCTCTTTTGATGACAAGCCTCGCCTACCTTGAGATCCACGATCCACTGGTTCATCCTTGAATCGATCGTTGTTAATATGGACTAACTGTTATTCACACAAGAACTATAAGAATCTAGCCAAAATGGCTCACACAAGAAGCATACAAAACTAACTAATGGTTCTAAGTCCAAGTCCACAAACCCGTCCCATTAATCTAATGGCCTAGTCCATTCGGTCAACTAACAGTTACTAACGGTCAAAGGTCAACTTACAGTTACTAACAGTTACTAACAGTCATAGTCAAATGGTTCACTGAGTCAAATCGGTCAAGGGTTTAACTCAGGTCAAGTCAGGGAAAATGGGTGAGTCGACTCAGTCCACAAGACTGATTCAGGTTATACAAACCAAGGCCCTTGCACATGACAAACTATCTGCTATCATAGTTTCATTTCTAATACTACTTCATTAACATTTCAAATCTACCAAACTCAAATTTTACATTCATTCTTAAAGAACTTTGAATTTCAATTACAAACACTAATACAGCTTACCTGCAAAAGGCAGTTCCAAGCTTTTCACATCCAACACTATTTACAACTATCTAACTTCTCTTCATACAAACTAAGCTTAATCTCAGTCTCATCACCATTTCTATTCATTTCCCACTTGCACTTCCTGCAATACAAACCAACAGTTCAAACTTGAACCCATTTCTATTTATTTAAACTTCAACTACAAATCTCACTGCAACAATCAATATCCTCATCTCAGACCAAGTAACAACTGAACAATCCATTCTTATCAGCCCAACTGCAGTACAACCACGCTCATTTACTGCCGCCATCTGAGCTAGTCAAACTCCGTAAAATTCTAAGCATTAATCTACATCCATAATTACAATACCACTACTACCATTCACCTGCAATCCACAGAACAACAACATTTTAAACCCTCATTCTCATAATCAACATTCAACGCTTCATTCACACCACCACCATTCACTCATATTCATTCTACAATTCCAACTCCAATTACCCTGTATAACCAAACTTTCCTCTACCAATCACACTTATAACAAACACATATAATTAGCAATGTCACCACCAAATCATCACCTCAACCATCTTTAACTTATGCACATACCCGTCATATCCATTTCACCTATACAGTTCATACATTCTCCACTATCATGATTTCAACAGCATCATCACCTGTAATTCATTCAATACCAGTTCTAACCACTCAATCATAAATCCTCCATGTAATTCATGTTAACTTATACCAATTCCCTTGAAATTCAAACACATGCCTAATTCACAACTGCCAGCTTCATACCCACACATACATCTTAAATTCAAAGATCAAATAACAATCTCATAAACTCAGGAATGAAATAAATAACATTATTATGTTACTCTGAAGAACAATTACCCAATTCCAGAAATACCCACGCAATTGAATTCAGGTTCTTCTTTACCTGACTCAAATCTCCAACTCGACCCCAGACTAACAAAAATTCCTCAATCTCCATTATCATCTTTACACGAGAACCAAACCTAAGTCTTTCATTATCTTCAAACCTACATCTGATTCAAAACTTCAAACCCTGACTATCAAATTCATATTTTTCTTCAACTTAAAACTCTAATTCAACTCAAACCCATCTCATATCAACATCTTAGAACATCAATTTCATCTTCAAAAGATTCTCTGAGTATTCCTACAAATCCTAATTCAAATTAAAAACTTCGATTCTCTGATTCGCACTCCAGAAACTCAATTGAGCAATAACCCTTTTCGTTCTTCGTCATCAACCACTCCACTTTATCTTTAATTAATCAAATCTTTCATATCTTGAACTCAAACTGAACCCTAACTTCCTGTTTAACCAAGAATTAACAACAATCTCATCTCATCCTCAACATCAGAAACATCCTTTACTTAATCTACTCATTCTTAACAAATGATTCTCTCAGCAAATTCTCAAACCTCACTCACAATCGCCAGAAGAAGGAGACAGGGAGGAAGAAAAAGAAAAAGAAGAAACGAGAAAGGAGAAGAATAAAAGAAAGAGAATGAGAGTTAACTCTTGTTTTGGGTTGATAAAGCCGACTAAAAATGTTAAAGGAACTCGAGAAACTAATAAGGATAGCCAGGCAGCTAAATGGTAAAAAGTCTATTTTGTGATATCTTCTTCGTCTGGTATCCGATTGACACGTTCGAGTAGTCAATTATGCGTAACTTTTCGAAATTTATTCAACGGTACTAGTTTTGTATCTATAATGTTCGTGTTAAACTAATCGAGTTATTATCGGCTAATTTGTCTCTTGACTGGTCTAATAGCGTTGACGAGCTTGAGGGTCCTTACAGTCTGGTAACCTTGGATGGCTAGGATTTGCTCTTAGGATTGAAGGGGGACCGTTGATCATTGCACGCCTTTGTTTTGGTAGTCGCGTAGTGAAGGCCAGCATGGTAGCGCGGCTAGGTCGGCATGCCATTGGAATGGCATGGTTTGGCGTGGCTAAACTTAGGTTTTCGGCCAAAGGTTACCATGCATTGTCTAGTAAACTTGAATGGCTAGGATTTTCTCCTTGGATTAAAGGGGGATCGTTGATCGTCGCATGCCTTCGTTTTGGTAGCTACGTAGGTAAAGACAGCATGGAGGCGTGGCTAGATTGGAATGCCGTTGGAATGGCATGGTTTGGCTTGGACACACTTAGGTTTTCGGGCCAAAGGTTACCATGCGTTGTCTGGTAACCTTGGATGGCTAGGATTTTATCCTAGTATTAAAGGGGGGCCGTTGATTGTCGCACGCCTTCATTTTGGTAGCCGCGTAGAGAAAGCCAGCATGGTGGTGCATCTAGGTACATTTGGCATGGTGGGGCCAAGGGCTTGGCATGCCGTTGGCACATGGTGCGGCTAGCATGGCTAGGGACAAGGAAAGGCAAGGTGCGGTTTGGCTTGGCATGGTGGGGACAAGGGTTTGGCATGACGTTGGCACATGGTGCGGCTAGCATGGCTAGGTCCAAGGCAAGGTGAGGTTTGGCTTGGTATGGTGTGGCTAGCATGGCTAGGGCCAAGGCAAGGTGCGGTTTGGCTTGGCATGATGAGGACAAGGGTTTAGCATGCCGTTGGAACATGGTGAGGCTAACATGGCTAGGGCCAAGGAAAGGTGCGGTTTGGATTGGCATGGTGGAGCCAAGGGTTTGGCATGCCGTTAGAATATGGTGTGGCTAGCATGGCTAGGGCCAAGGCAAGGCGCGTTTTGGATTGGCATGATAGAGCCAAGGGTTTGGAATGTCGTTGGCATATGGTGCGGCTAGCATGGATAGGGCCAAGGCAAGGCGGGGTTTGGCTTGGTGTTTCGGTGCTTCAAGTGACGCATAATGATGACGCATTATAGAGTTGCAGGCCAAGTCAGTGTTCAGCGGTAATGGCGCATTGCGAAGCCATAATAGCGCAACGCAAGCAATAATAGCGGTATGCTGTATAGATTGTTAAGTGTCAAGAATGGAATAACCCTACAGGGACAATGAAGCGCAAGAGTGGCGCTACATTGTAAATACATTTTGCTAAGGAATGAAGCTTATTGGCCAACACAATAAGGCTTCATTGAGGAAAGGAAAGACATGGCCAAAGTTGACAGATGTAACATGCGATGTTGGCATCGATGCATATCCATGAAATTGAGTTGGCCCAAACTCAAGGATGATGTAAGAAGAGTGGAATAGACTAAGAGTTATTCTATGCATTGGTTCAAGGCAGGGCCAAAGTCTGAACAGTGCAAACAAGTTGGTAATGCAAGCGTTGCATTGCTATTGTCAAGTTAGTTGGCGAAGTGAAGCATATATGACGCACAAGTAACTAGAGTGAGCTTAAGGAGTTGGCCTCGATGATGGAAGATTAATAATTGTTCATGCATGGGTTAAGAGTAATAAGCATGCAGGGCCAAGAGATCTAAACATTAGAGCAAGGCATAATCCAGTATGGCGCAACAAATGGTGCAATACGGCTCAAGTGACAGTTACGAGTTGGTTACGAGCTTCACAAGCATGCCAATGAAGTGAGACAAGATAGAACGGTTATAAATTGAGTTTATAACCATGTGGAAGGTTTATAACCACCAAGAAAAGATGTGGCATATGTTGGCTTGACAACACAAAAGGTGGCGGTTGAAAAGCAAGCTGGCGGTTACAGAAACTACCTGCTGGGACACATGGCTGTTCCATGCGTGTGCAAGTGTTGTGAACGGTTTTGGCCATTGTAACCACTGTATAAATAGTCCTAAGGAATAGGAAAATCAGTAGGCTACATAGGAGAGAGTTAGTCTCATGTTTGGGAGAGTTAGGCATTCACCAAGAGGGTGAATGGCCTTTTTTTGGTCCATGTGATGGACGAGTTTTGTAATCTTCCTTTGATACAATAAAATGGGTTTATTGTGTTAGTCCTTTGTGTTCATTATGTTGCTGATGTTGTGTGAGAATTGTTGATGTGCATGGCAGAACCTCTTATGCTTATGGGGGCATGAAGAGTTATAGAGAAAGAAGAAAATACTTCCGTTGCGTATTGCCTTATGAGTGAAGGCAGATGCATATTTTGATGCAAGTGTGCAAGTCTGAGTACTTGTGGGTGAAGTTGATTCAATGAACCACATAGTATTTCCGGTCATGTCCCATGAAAATTTTAGGCGATTAAATGGGCATGTGACACTTGGCATGGTGCGACTAGCATGGTTGGCATGCCTTGGCGCGGTGGGCGTGGCTGGAATGGTTTGGCATGCCTTGGCTTGATGGGTGTGGCCGGCATGGTTTTCCATCGATACATGTGTGCGGCTAGCATGGTTGGTATTCCTTGGCGCGGTGGGTGTGGCTGGTATGGTTTTCCATTGGCACAGGGGTGCGTCTAGCATGGTTGGCATGCCTTGGCATGGTGGGTGTGGCTGGCATGGTTTTCCATATGTACGTGTGTGCGGATAGCATGGTTGGCATGCCTTGGCGTGGTGGGTTTGGCTGGCATGGTTTGCCTTCGGCACATGTGTGCAGCTAGCATGGTTGGCATGCCTTGGCGCGATGGGTGTGGCTGGTATGGTTTGCCATCGTCACATGTGTGCGGCTAGCATGGTTGGCATGCCTTGGCGTGGTGGGTGTGGCTGGCATGGTTTTCCATTGGCACAAGGGTGCAGCTAGCATGGTTTTCCATCGGTATATGTGGTGTGGGAATTAGGGTTTTGGCCTGTTGAAATCCTAATTAGTAATTAATTAAAAAAAGGTACCCTGGTAATTTTCTCGCAGACATATTAAAGGGTACAGTAAATGCATTCATTGGAGCTACTATTAATCGAACCCTATGACGTTACTGTCTTGCCTAGGGTTTTATGATTTTAACCCTAAGCTAAAAACCACCATCAACATTAAGTCCCTTGCTTAGCTCGGAACAGGGGCGTTGTTGAGAAGTAAGCATAAGATGGTGGCAGACAAGGATAAAATCGAAATGTATATCATGCAAGATGGTCGGGAAGATTCATCTAACCTTTTCGAGAGGTGAAGAGAGTTTTTGTTTCACGTGTTGACGGCCCTGCATAAATTGTGATGGGGATGCAAACCGTGGAGTGGTGAGACAAAAATTGCTGGCTTGGTCTGGCTGCACATCACCTTGACTGGGATAGGGAACATCATGACGCTGACTTGGCGAATTTGTTGGTATTGGAAAGTTCACGGCACAGATGGCTTGGAGAGGCATAGCACGCGTAGATTACTTGGCATATGGGGCCAGTGCAATAGCGAGGATGATTTTGGCATGATGAGGCCACGGAAACAAAATGGATAACTTGGCGCGGTGCGGTCATGGTAAGGTGCGGTTTGGTGAGGCAAGGAATGTACGGACGGCTTGGCGTGGTGGGCCAAGGCAAGGCGTGGTTCGGCGAGGCGAGGCGTGCACATATGGCTTGGCATGGTGGGGCCAAGGCATGACACGGACAGCTTTGGGACCAATTGCCTCTTTTCCTTACTTGTCTCAAATAGGAAGTCCTTTCCTTATTCACACTCCCCAGCATCACTCCTATAAAAGGGGGGTCGGCCTCTCCCTTTACTTCATGCCTCCATCATATATATATTATTATTTTGCTCTTGTTGTGTGGTAACGGTGAAGCGGACGAGCGGACTAGGTATGTCTTCCAGCACTTCCGATTTAACTTGCTTCCTTTTGATTTCTTGTGTTGGTGAGAACCCCAGTTGTAGGTATAATTTGCACGAGCTTGTAGTAGTATTCATACGTGAACACCGTAGCAATGTTGATTGCCTTAACCTACTGTGCAAAGTAAGCACGAGACAGTAACTGTCACTCCCTTCCCATGAAAACCTAGTTTATAGGGTTTACTCCTTAGCTTAGCGTGGCCGTGTGCATGGTTCCCATGGTGGGGCGCGCCTCCTTGGTCGGGCACGATTTTTTTGCTGCAGGGTACGGCCTTAGCATGAAGCGATGATGCAGGGCGTGCACATTCCTTTTTTTTTCGTATACATATTACGATATCGAAACAAACTGGCTTGCGTCATGGGTGGATCTCTTTAGTCTGACAAAATAACTTCCATGCACTTTCATAATAATTTCTCTTCGTATTGTTCCATTGTAGTTATTTGGAAGGTGAAAGTAGCGTGAGAGAATCTTCATTATGTTGTCACTTGAGGAAAGTTCTGATGTACCGAGAGACGTTGGCAACTCCAACGTAAGTGATGAATGTAGATGGTGGATTTTCAACAAAGGGAAAAACCGTAAAATCATGATACTGCATGTTTCTGGTACGGCTTCAGGGATGTGACGATTCATATTTTACGAAGCCATGATGAACATGTCTTTCGAAAATCCTCCACTAGCCGAGCGTTCGATCCCTGGCATTTCATTGTGCCCTTTATGTAGAACAATAGAATTGGGCGGTCCTCCTACGTAATTGTTTGTTGAGAGGGCTTAACGCCTTCAGGACGTCGGTGATACTCATTGTTCCCTGACTACATGAGAGCGACCCCCCTCTACATAGAAGAACGATTGGGCGGTTCTCCGTCAGATTGAGAGCAACAACGCCTTCATGACAGTGATACTCACTGATCCTGACTATGTAGAGCGACGTGTATAGACTCGGGTGTTCTTAGTAGTGTCTGAGAGCACCCTCAGGATTTTCCGTCTCCTGACTATGCACATAGATTCTGCCGTGACATTCACCACTGAATTCCTAGAATAATCTATTATTGCTCCTATTCCATGGTCGAATCCACGGCCTGATCCCATGGAATGGCAATAACAATTTTCTCCTATTCCATGGTCGAATCCACGGCCTGATCTCATGGAATGGTAATAACAATTTTCTCCTATTCCATGGTCGAATCCATGGCCTGATCCCATGGAATGGCAATAACAATTTGCTCATATTCCATGGTCGAATCCACGGCCTGATCCCATGGAATAGCAATAACAATTGCTCCCATTCCATGGTCAAATCCACGACCTAATCCCATGGAATGGCAATAACAATTGTTCTGATTCTATGATCGAATCCACGGCTCGATCTCATAGAATATCAATGAAACAACTATATTATCTCATTACTCCGATTTCATGATCGAATCTATTGGTCTCATGAAATGGTGATAGATAAATCTCAATTACTCTGATTCTATGGTCGAATCCACGAACCCATGGGATGGTAATGCTCATTTTATTATTCTAAATTCATAGTCGAATCCGCATCTGATCCTACGAATTAATAATGAAACATCTATTCGCTTTTATTACTTAGTTTCATGAATTATTCTCCACTGGATCTCATGAATTGATAATAAATACTCAATAATTGGGCATCTGGACCATCACTGAGTAAGCCCCACAAAAATGGTGCAAGTGTACTCGAAAATGATGCACGAATGAGCACCCGGATGCGCGAACGAGCATCCAAAAACATGAAACAATGGAGAGTTCTCCACAAAATAGGAGAGAGAAAATAATAAACAATAAAATAATGGGAAGCGCCGATGGCCCACCAACCGGCCGGCCATTCCCTAGCCGTGGCCGGTCCCATGCTTCCCCATTATTTTTTTTATTTTCTTACAATTCTCATAAACCCATGGAGAGTTCTCCATCTTGGCAAAATTTTCCGCAAAAAACTCAAGAGTTCTCCATAACTTGGAGAATTCACCAAATAAATTATAAAATAAGGAGAGGTGTGTGGGTCCGGGCAACCTAGAAGGCCGGCCATGCCCAAGCCGTGGCCGGTCCCACACCTCACAATCCTTAGCTTTTTTATAATTGTTATTCCAAAACTTCATGGATTCTCCACATCTTCCTGGATTCTCCATATCTTCAAGGACTCTCCATAACTTCAAGGATTCACGAAAAATTATAATAAAATAGGGAAAGGTGTGCGGGACTGTGCAACTTGGACGGTCGGCCATGCCCTAGCCATGGTCGGTCACACACCTTGCAATCCCTAATTTTTGATTATTATCATTTCCCTCAACTCGTGAAACTCATGGGTTTGAACAAAATTCGTGACTTCTCCATATTTTCTCAAATATTGCTTGAATCACGAAAACCAAAAGCCAACATGGTCACGCAGCCGGCTAGCCCCTCATGACAATTTTGGATTATTAAAATATTTTATTTTAATACTTTCAAAATATTGATGAATTGAGCATACATGCTCATTCCACCAGGAAGTCGAGAATTTTCAGCCAAGATGAAACTCTTTTGAAAATTCACAACATCGCTCAAACGCGCATCAGAAAATACTGAAACTCTCAGTATGGATCCAAGGACATCATGGAAACACGTGCATGCCTCCATGACCAACAAGGTTGCTTCTAGGGCTTGCATGAATCCGGTCCCTCATGTTTTCGCAATTCTGACCTAATTTTCTCAATCGCTCATACTGGGCCCAAAACTATCTCCTACCGTCCCTCTTGAATTCTTCCTGAGTTTTACTTTCGGGATATTGTCACCTTCTGAATGAGCTCGAAACCAAAATATTCCCTCGTTGGGAGATAGGAAATTCTTTTCCGTATAGAATGGAGGGGCGGAACATCAAAATACGAGTTCGTATGCGAATTCTACATTGATTCTAGTAAAGGACGCTAATCAGGGATTCAACCAAACTGGAGAATCCTCCAAATGACCAACACTTGTTCATGTGACCACCAGGAGATGGTCCATGCCCTCTTGGTCGGTCCTATCTCTCATAACTAGGTTTTACACCTGTTTATGGGTAAAAATCATTTCCGCCGATTTTGGTAAATTCGGTAGATGAGTGAGAAACTGGTTTAAACCCTAAACAAATGTGCTGCATGTGAGCACTTTATAGATTCGAGAGATCAATCTGTACAAGTCCGTCCTAAACCAAGAAATGGCCGTTCCAGACTTGTTTCGGTCACAAAGTGGAGGAGAAGGGTTGATTTGGGGAGGGAAGCAAAGAAAGGTGTTGAGACCAGAATAATTATGGGAGAGTAGTGTCTCGACTTGTATCATAAAGTGAAAGCTTAGGAAGCTTGCAAGAGATGAAATATTTTTGGAGAGCTTGCAAAGTTGCCTTTTCTGAGAGTGTTGTATTTTTTCTCCTGACCGAGACTTGTTGTCTGGTGGAAATAGGTAAGACCTATTTATACAAGTCGAGATTGAAACGTACCCTGGCCTCATGAAGGAAGAGAGTAAAGGGTGAAATAATGGGAGGAGGTGGTAACCGCAAGGTGTTTATGGGTGAAAACGTTTTCACCATTATTTCCTCATTTATTTGACCGCTTTATTCCTATTCATACTTTCTTAATGTGAACGTAGTGTATGCTGCAAGCTGTGACCGCCAAATCAAGACCCTGGAAAGCATCCCCCAGTTTGTATTGATGTCTCGAGTGTTGGTTGCACCTTGAGTGCTAGGGGAGCATGTGGCATGTTCCAATGGCATGTGCGGAATGCCTTTGTTGCGGGTCGCACCTCGAGCGCAAGTGGTTGTGCCAGAGCTGCTAGTGGCGTGTGTGGCATGTGCCAATGGCATGCCTTGGTGGTAGGTTGTACGTCGAGTGCAATTGGCAGTTCCAGAGCTGCTAGTGGCGTGTGTGGCATGTTCCAATGGCATGTGTAGAATGCCTTGGTGGTAGGTTGCACGGTTTGCAAGTTAGGCTACCAGCGTGGGTTTTGGCATGTGCCAATGGCATGCGTGGCCATTAGGACCACGGTTTTGTAATAAAAGCTACCAGCGAGCGTGTTTGCATGTGCCAATGGCATGCTCGGCCATTAGGGCCATGGACTGGTAAGAAAATCTACCAGCGATGCGTGTTGGCATGTGCCAATGGCATGCTTGGCCATTAGGGCCACGTCTTGGTAAGAAAAGCTACCAACGAGCGTGTTGGAAGGTGCCAATGGCATGCTCGGCCATTAGGGCCACAGCTTGGTAAGAAAAGCTACCAGCGAGCGTGTTGGCATGTGCCAATGGCATGCTCGGCCATTAGGGCCACGGCTTGGTGGGAAAAGCTACCAGTGAGCGTTGGCATGTGCCAATGGCATGCTCGGCCATTAGGGCCACGGTTTGGTAAGAAAATCTACCAGCGAGCGTGTTGGCATGTTCCAATGGCATGCTCAGCCATTAGGGCCACGACTTGGTGAGAAAAGATAAGTGTTGGCATGTGCCAATGACATGTTCGGCCATTAGGGCCACGACTTGGTAAGAAAAGTTATCAGCGAGCGTGTTGGCATGTGGCAATGGCATGCTTGGCCATTAGGGCCACGACTTGGTGAGAAAAGCTACCAACGAGTGTGTTGGCATGTGCCAATGGCATGCTCGGCCATTAGGTCCACGGCTTGGTAAGAAAATATACCAGCGAGCGTGTTGGCATATGCCAATGGCATGCTCGGCCATTAGGGCCATGTCCTGGTAAGAAAAGCTACCAGCGAGCATGTTGGCATGTGCCAATGGAATGCGTGACCAATTTGGCCTAGGTTGCATGGTTTGCAAGCCTAGGTGCGGGCGCTACTTTGGCATGGCGTAGCTAGGGCCAAGGCATAGTGGGTTTGGCATGGCGCGGCTAGCTTGAGCTAGGTGTGGCTGGCATGATTTGTCATTGGCACGGAGGTGCGGCTAGCAAGGTTGGCATGCTTTGGCGCATTTGGTGTGACTAGCATAGCTAGGGCAAAGGCATAGTGTGTTTGGAATGGCGCGGCTAGCTTGAGCTAGGTGTGGCTGGCAGGATTTTCCATTGGCACGGAGGTGCGGCTATCTTGGGCTAGGTGTGGATGGGATGGTTTTCCATTGGCACGGAGGTGCGGCTAGCATGGTTGGCATGCTTTGGCGTGTTTGGTGTGACTAGCATAGCTAGGACCAAGGCAGAGTGTGTTTGGCATGGCGCGGCTAGCTTGAGATAGGTGTGGCTGGAAGGATTTACCATTGTCTCGGAGGTGCGGCTAGCATGGTTCGCATGCTTTGGAGCGTTTGGTGTGGCTGGCATGATTTTCCATTGGCACGGAGGGGAATTAGGATTTTGTTCGTTGTAACCCTAATTTGAAAAAATACCCCTTATTAATTACTGACTACATGCATTAAATGTCCTAATAAATGTGTCACCGGTGACATTAGGTTATTCGGGGTTTTACAATTTTACCCTTTGTTTAAAAACCACCATCAACAACACCTAATGCTGAACCCAACAATATTTTCAGTAAATGGTGAACTCCCCATTTAATCATCACTTTTCACCAACTCTCAGACTGAGAACCCTGGTGCATGCTTACTTAAGCGTTGGGCATCACATGGACGTTCCTCATCCCATGTGGTCAGTTCCTCCATCACTCATAATCAATTTTCGGAAATTCTCCAATGGATGGGGGATTGTTCAAAATTAGGGTTCGAATGAACGCTCTGTGAAACCATCATTCTGAGCAATTTCGAACACTAATAAATTTATGTTGATTCATCAATCAACATCTAAAATTAATTAAACAATATTCGGTAATTTACCAATATTTTAATATATATTTTACTGGGTCACATCACCAGTAAATAATTCGCTGAATCGAGCAATACTTGCTCAATCGCCTGAATATTAGTCAATATTCGACAATTCTCCATATTCGACAATTCTCCAGTATTTGGTGAATTGAGCAATACTTTCTCAGTTGCCCATCAAATCCTTAATTTTGTTGAATTGAGCAATACTTGCTCAGTTGCCCATCAAACCCTTAATTTTGGAGAGTTGAGCAATACTTGCTCAATTGCCCATCAATTTCCCATAATTCGGTGAATTGAGCAACACTTGCTCAGTTGCTCATTGAATTCTTATAATTCACGGCAATACTTTCTCAACCACTCAACTAGTCAGTAACTTGTCATACTGACATCTCTCCATAGAACTACATGTTCGACCCATGAACCGCTGAGCATCCATCATTCATGCTTGATTCACCAAACTTAGACTCAGTGTCTAATCAGTCAATAATTGACTAACCTAAACACGTATGCCCCGCAAACTCCACGATTAGTGAAATATCAATCACGTCACAAATGGGGGGGGGGGGATATCACTTAGGGTTTTGGTCTGGCGGTCTACGGCATGTGGATTCATCCCACGACGAGAAATGTGCGTAAGTCGTGACAACGGTTGAAGGAGTCAGCAAAGTAGTGGGTGCACGATCAGCCAAGTCTCCACACGACGTGGAACTGACTTTACCACGATCTCCCACTTTCCCACTCTTTCACTCAAGAAACCGTCACACTTACAGGGGTCAGTGGTGTTACTACTCTAACAGTATAAATAAGTCTCTGAATTCGTGATTGAAGGACATCTTAATTTATCAACATTCGAACACTCGAATACACGTCTAGCACTGAATTTCTAGATTAACTACTCACAAGAATTCATTAATCACTCAGAACTTATCAGAACTCAATAGTTCACCAATACTGTAGAAACCTTCAACACACCCACAATCCTCGATCATCACTGATCCCACACAATTATCAGCTTCCCTCCCACAGATTAACCCATCTCCCCCTTTGCGACCAAATTGATTCTGGAACGGACATTGTCTTGGTTTAGGCCGGATTCATACAGATTGATTTCCAGAATCTAATCACCCCCTTTGTAGTGGTGCATCTTTGTGAGGATTAACATCTTGCCCGGCTGAGGAGTCTCGACAACTCGCTCGACTCTCCACTTTCCCGAAAAACCAGCTACACATTTTTCCCCATCCACAGATTGGCGACCACATTGGGAGATTAATCTCTCGGTTGAAATCTCTTGTTTTCGCAAAGATGGTCGATCTTAGGTCAAGAGAAGTTACACATCCCAACACCAACCACGCTAGTACCAGCAACAACACTGGTGGTACTCCGGAAACAATTCCCGCTTCTAACGATGGTGGTGATATTACTCCTCCTCACACCAATGTGGAAGATCATCCTATTTTCGAGCGGCATCCAAAAGAAATCAGAGAAAATCCTCCTACCATAGGCGATCTCATGAAAGTCCAGGAAGTTCTTGCCAAGAATCAAACTGACATGGCTGCTACTCAGAAGGAACTATTCAACTATCTCAAAACTCTCACTGACAAGATGTCAGACAAAACTCAAGAGATGGGGAAAGACAAGGAAACATCTCCAACGGACCCGAAGTTATTCCTATTCCTGATGACGATGAAACCCGCAAAGCCGCAGAGCCTCAACCCGCTGGCTTCATCACCCGTGAAGACTTGGAATGCTTTATGGAGAATCGAGGAAGGGGTCATACAACGACCGTGCACCGTTATCAACCTTTGTATCCTGCAGCCACACAGAGGATCCCTCTCCTAAAAGGCTACACCTCTCCAACGTTCACACTCTACAACGGAACGGGAAATGCTCGAGAACACTTTTCTCTATTTCTGGAAGCATTAGGAGAACATAAACACAACCATGTTTTCCGCTTGAAGGAGTTTTCGAAATCCCTAACGGGTCGTGCATACACTTGGTACAACAACATCACTTCAGGGAGCATAGCAAATTGGGGAGAAATGATTAATGCTTTCTACCGGAAATATTTCTTTGTCTCTGAACAAGTCACACTCTCTGACCTGGGGAGGATGTCTCAGAAGAATACTGAACACCCGAATGACTACGTAAAAAAGTTCAGACTCCATGCACTGGATTGTCATGATCCAAATGTTACTGAACAACAACTGGTGGACTTGTGCATCAATGGGATGATCCCTATTTACAGAGCTTTGTTGGAGAATCTCCGCTTCCAGACCTTTTCGAAACTTCACGAAGCATCCAAGCGATCGGTAACTACTGCTCCCGCCTTGCTAGAAAAAACAAAAACTGTCAAAATGGAGGAATTGAAAGACACTAGAAGCAGCAGTGCTCGGCGCCTGATCAACAAGCAGTACAATGTTGAAGCTTCCATGAATATTGCTGAAGGAAGCAAGAGAAAATACGAAGCACAACAACATAAAAACGCTCCTCCAACGTCTCACCCTCCAAAAGATCCAAGGAAAGACAACCAGACCAGAAATGCACAATCACAACATAATGGTGAGGAAGTTCCTGATTTCCCATTTCCCATTGAAGAGGTGATCGAACTAATGGAAGTCTCGATCCAAGATGGTGCAATCAATCTACCTCCTATCAAAAAGGAGCCAACCGTGGAGCAAATGGAAAATGCACACTATTGCCACTTCCATAGGTATGTCAGTCATCCAACCCGTGACTGCAGAAAATTGAAGCCATCTTCAAAGAAAAGGAAAACTCAGGAGAACTGGGGACTGAAGGAGTACACAGAAATCCTCTCCCGAACAGAACATTCGCACCATGCCAAACACACTCTGCCTTGGCCCTATCTACGCTAGTCACACCAAATGCGCCAAAGCATGCCAACCATGCTAGCCTCACCTCCGTGCCAATGGAAAATCATGCAAGCCACGCCTAGCTCAAGCTAGCCGCGCCATGCCAAACACACTCTGCCTTGGCCCTAGATACGCTGGTCATGCCACGCCAAGCCAAACACCCTTACCTTGGCCCTAGCCACGCCATGCCAAAGTAGCGCCCGCACCTAGGCTTGCAAACCATGTAACCTAGGCCAAATTGGTCACGCATGCCATTGGAACATGCCAACACGCTCGCTGGTAGATTTTCTTACCAGGTCATGGCCCTAATGGCCGAGCATGCCATTGGCACATGCCAACACGCTCCCTGGTAGATTTTCTTACCAAGCTGTGGCCCTAATGGCCGAGCATGCCATTGGCACATGCCAACACGCTCACTGGTAGCTTTCCTTACCAATCCGTGGACCTAATGGCCAAGCATGCCAACACGCTCGCTGGTAGCTTTTCTTACCAGGTCTTTTCCCTAATGGCCGAGCATGCCATTGGCACATGCCAACACGCTCGCTGGTAGCTTTTCTTACCAAGCAGTGGCCCTAATGGCCGAGCATGCCATTGGCACATGCCAACACGCTCGCTGGTAGATTTTCTTACCAAGCCGTGGCCCTAATGGCCGAGCATGCCATTGGCACATGCCAACACGCTCGCTGGTAGATTTTCTTACCAAGCTGTGGCCCTAATGGCCAAGCATGCCATTGGCACATGCCAACACGCATTGCTGGTAGCTTTTCTTACCATGCTGTGGCCCTAATGGCCGAGCATGCCATTGGCACATGCCAACACGCTCGTTGGTAGCTTTTCTTAGCAAACTGTGGTCCTAATAGCCATGCATGCCATTGGCACATGCCAAAACCTACGCTGGTATCCTAACTTGCTAACCGTGCAACCTATCACCAAGGAATTCCACAATGGCACAAGCCACACATGCCACTAGCATCTATGGCACTGCCACTGGCACTCGACGTACAATATACCACCAAGGCAATCCACACATGCCATTGGAAAATGCCACACACGCCACTAAAAGCTCTGGCACTGCCACTTGTGCTCGAGGTGCAACCCGCAACAAAGGCATTCCGCACATGCCACACGCGCCCTAGCAGCGCCACTTGCACTCAAGGTGCAACCAACACTGTAGACATCAACACAAACTGGGGGATGCTTTCCAGGGTCTTGGTTTGGCGGTCACAGCTTGCAGCGTACACTACGCTCACATTAAGAAAGCGTGAGTAGGAATAAAGCGGTCAAATAAATGAGGAAATAATGGTGAAAACGTTTTCACCCATAAAAACCTTGCGGTTACCACCTCCTCCCATTATTTCACCCTTTACTCTCTTCCTTCATGAGGTCAGGGTACGTTTCAATCTCGACTTGTATAAATAGGTCTTACCTATTTCCACTAGACAACAAGTCTCGGTCAGGAGAAAAATACAACACTCTCAGAAAAGGCAACTTTGCCAGCTCTCCAAAAAGCTTTCATCTCTTGCAAGCTTCCTAAGTTTTCACTTTCTGATACAAGTCGAGACACTACTCTCCCAGAATTATTCTGGTCTCAACATCCTTCTTTGCTTCCCTCCCCAAATCAACTCTTCTCCTCCACTTTGTGACTGAAGCAAGTCTGGAACGGCCATTTCTTGGTTTAGGCCGGACTTGTACAGATTGATCTCTCGAATCTATAAAGTGCTCACGTGCAGCACATTTGTTTAGGGTTTAAACCAGTTTCTCACTCATCTACCGAATTTACTAAAATCGGCGAAAACGATTTTTACCCATAAATAATTGGCGACCACAGCGGGAGGATTGATCTATCGGTTACAATACCAACTCTGACTCCTGATTTCGTTTCCTGAACGTCAAATCCCAACATGTTGGAACTCTGGTCCGGAGCGGTTGCCGAGAATACCAGCACAAAACACACCCCTGATGTTAGCGTCTCTCCCAATAACGTTGTTGCATCACCTGTTGACTACAGTAACATCGAATGCACTCCCTCAAGCGTAACACCAACAATCACCAAGGCCAGAGCCCTTGCCTCCTCTAGTGTCTTTGCACAACCCTCTAATCACGCCAACAAAAATATCTCTTCGGGTGTCACGCCACCAGTCACCAGGGCCAGAGCCGCCGCTACGACCCCTAATGCTTCGTCTAACATGGCGCCTCCGTCCACAACTAAGGTTCCAACTACCCCACCGATGGGACGAGAGACCTGAGGGACCAGAGGAAGTCGTCCTTATGTCACCATCGCTGATTTGATGGAACGACGGGAGATGCTCGCCAGAGCCCAGACGGATATGGTTTCAACGCAGAAAGAGGTACTCGTCTTTCTCAAGACCCTGACAGAGCGACTACCACGTGATTCGCATCCTCCAGAGCCGCTTAGGAACGTATCCAACAACCCAGACGCCAGCGCTTAGGCTGAGCACGCCTCCACGTATGAGGAAACTCGTGCTAGAATCCCGTTGGAAAGAAATCAGCCGCCCAACTTCGTCACGCGAGAAGATATGGAACAACTTCTCTGCAACCGAATCAATAATGATGAATTGGACGTGCGTCATCACCAACCCCCTTACCTATCCGAAATGCATAGAATACCTCTCCCAAAGGGGTACTCTTCTCCTAAATTTACCCTGTACGATGGTACCGGGAATGCACATGAGCATGTCTCCCGTTTTCTGTCAGGGATGGGCAGAAAAACATGAGGGTATTCCAAATATGACTTCTCAATAACAGGATATTTAGTGGACAAAAAGTACAAAAGAATTTGAGATGCATATAACTCTAACCCTAGGTTTGGAATTGTCAACAACATTGATTCAAAGACACTTAAAAGGAACAATTTTTAGGTCCAGTGCAAGACCATCAGTTGGTGACTTAAGCAGGAGAGTAGGTACGTCTAAGTTGCTCATATGGATGAGATCAAGAGTACCCTTATCATTAGTTACATTTACATCTCCTAAGTCATCTACAAGTGTGACAGTATGCTCACATTCATAGAAAAATTCATCAAGACCTAGTTCATAATCATCATCATCCAAAGTTTTATTCTCATGCATATACAAATCCAAAGAGACATCACAATGTTGTGACCTAGGTAGAGAATCAGACACGTCAATTATATTTTGATGCATAAGATCATTAGTGTCAGGAGATTCAAAATTACCTATGTCAGACACAAGTACAACATCATGCTCATGCTCATAAAAAAAATCAATAATCCCCAGTTCACAATCATCCCCTAGAACTTCAGTTTCATGCATAGGAATATCACAAGAAACTTTACATTGTGACTTAGGCAGAGAATCGGACACATTAAAGTTATTTCCATGCATAGTTTCATTGGTGTCTACAGAAGATTCAACATTTTCTAAGTCACAAACAAGTTGTGTAGCATGCTCTCTTTCACAGGATAACTTCACAGGCTCAAGATTAGTAACCACATCACATGTATATGGAACATTAGAAGAAACATCATTCATTAAGGTCGAGGCAGAGAAGCCTAATGTCTCTGAACCCAAAGGTTCGACAATATTTTTAGTAAAAACATGTTCTTCTAACATAACATCATCATCATCATCATCAGAGTAGTATGCATACTCATCCCTATTAAAAACTTTGTTTTCATTCAACTCATTCTTTTCTAGGTGAAGCTCATATTCAATATTAGTTACATGAGTAGGACTTGACATACAATTCTCGACATTTAATTCAAAAGAGGGATAACAAACATCTCATCATGAACTTCTTTCCTCTCCTCATTTAGTGCATCAAGGATTTGACTCATTTTGAGTTCTAAACTCGCAAACCTTTGGTCAGTTAACTTTTGATATTGCACAAGGTTTTGATCAAATTCTAAAATTTCATTATGTTGTTCAATGAAAGGAGAGTCATCAATAGTAGGTATCTCATTTTCATATGAATATTCAGTACATGGTGATGCATGAGATTCACTATTGAAGGAAAATTCATGGATGTTGCTATATGGATGATCATGCAATGCTTGCAATTCAGATCTAGCATTATTTTGTTCCATCAATTTGAGATTGTCCATCACAGATTGCATATAAGGGCTCAGGGGAGTATAGAATTGCTCCGCATCCCCTGGATGTGAGTGATACATATGTGGATAACAACTAGGGTCTACATATTGTGTCTCGGGACCTTGAAAAGGTCCATAATTTTCCCTAAAGTTATTAATACCATGATCTATGGGGTTCTCAAAATATAAAGCATGCACATGTGCAAGGTGTCCATTGTGTCTGTATTCATTCCCAGTTGCAGACCAAAATCCTGACATGATCTCTAACTAGCACTAGGCTTGTTGCAGAGATTGGGAGGTACAGAGACCATTTTTTTTTTTTTAATAATAAAATTAATGGAGAAAATAAAAATAAAAAATAGAATACCACAAACAAGGAAGGGAAGTTCTATTCAATCACAAACAAGGCTGACTCCACCACAGTAAACCTACTGATTTCTAGCAAACAAAAAGCATGATGGCTCCACTTAGATTGTTTTCTAGACCAGCTTCTATTCCTTCGAAATGGAATTCGTTACAATCTGAGCAAACTCCTCTGGAATCAATCCGAGTTTAAGTAAATTGAACAGAGGCGAGGGAAGCTGCTGGAGCTTTGATACCCAAGGCCTCACCGCAGTCACGCATTCAATTTTCAGAAACTATCATGAACTTTGAAGTATGCTTAAAGAGTAACCAATATTTTCCGAATGACTGTCCTACTAAGCTCGTTACCTTATAGGTCTTGTTCTACTTCAAATTTTAAAGCTTAGGTTCGCGTATGTATCGTTTTCCTAAGGCGGGCAAGAAGAGAACGGTGATGAAATCTGAATCCCTTATCTTGTATGGCCAGTCCTTGCCCTTTTCTAGGAAATTAAAACAGCCGTATTCAAATCCTCAACATATATGCAACCGAAGGAATACAGTAAATCGCTAACAGGGGATTCACGAGTGTTTTGGGCAAGCTTACCTCCCGTTCCAGACGGGGGATGAACCGTTGTTGTCGACTCGGGCCACGACTCCTATGTCATGAACGAACCCGAGGGGCCGAGGTGATATTGTAATCACCGTCCTTCTCTGCAAATAGTTGATATTTAATACTACCCTTCCGTAGGGTTTAAAAATAATAATAATAAAAGAATGTCCAAGTCCAAAGTACAAAAAAAAAAGCAAAAGAAATAGAAAATTACAATAATAGAGAAATCCTAATACAATCTAAAAAATAAATAAATAAAATACACTCTTTTTTTTTTTTCGCTCCGCCTTGACTTCCACTACAACTTTGCAGGCACAATTATCCTGCAGTAAACGATATAAGGCTCGTGTTGTTGTAAACGATACTGCGTTTCTGTTGTTCACAAATGACACTGCGCTACTGCTGTTCACAAACGACACTGCGCTACTGCTGTTGAAGTGCGACAGTTTTATGCGACTGTTCTGGGCGTGCCTTTGTTTTTTTTTTTTTTGTGTTCTTGAATATGCTACAGTAACAGCGACATTAGTACAGTGTTTTAGCTACAGTTCCAGGAGACAGAAATTTCAACTACACCGCTACCAGATCCCCGGCAACGGCGCCAAAAACTTGGTAGGCTCGGAAAGATACCTACTTATATGTATAAACTGCAAGTGCACAGTGTCGACAAGCAACATAGGGAAAGCACAGGTCGAACCACAGAGACTTGGAGAGTGTAGAAGTTGATTCTAAATCCTGATTCAGAGAGTAACCAAAAGGGGTTTGTTTTTGTCGATACGACGATATGATTTTCAAGTGACTGAAATAATAAAAGTAAAAGATGCAAATAGCAAGATATGTAAACAATGATAATATGGATACTAGGGTATTCAAATCTACCAATAACCTATGATATGCATTCAACTTGTAATATTATTCTTGTCCTTATAGTAGATTCAAGTCTACCATATAACTAAGGTGTTTCTCCAATGGATAATTTAATCACAACTAAAGTATTTCTCCAAAGCATTAATTGTCTAATTAAGCACAACTAATCTAAAGATCAATATTTGGTTAAGCATGAGTTGTAGCATAATCAACATAGAGATATTCTAACTACAATGGATACATGGCATACATTGTGAGAGCAAGATGTTGACAAACTTGGATTAAATTATATCTTTAAACAATTCTAAACTTTCAAGAACAAGATACAAGATATGAATACATACCAATGAGATTAGGGCTTCATCTAAACCCTAGTAAATGAAACTAGAACATGAAGAACATTACAACAAAACTTAAATTTGATAAACTAAAATGAACAAGCTATTCTTGGATGGTTTTTCAACACAACAACCCTCTCTATTTATACACAAAATTCCCTCAAGCACTTGGATCCGAATTTTGGCACTCATCCACTCAACAAAACATGTTTTCTTAATTGATGGAATATATTTGGTTGTGGGAAACAAATTGGGAGTGATTGAGAGAATGGGGGTGAGGTGGATGTTTTGGAAAGAATCCAATGGGGGTGAGGTGGAAATGGATTTGGGTCTCGGGTTTTGGATCATGGGTTTTGGATCATGGGTTATTTAATCCCATGAATTTGTAAACAGGTTGCCACTGATGCGCGAGCGGGTTGCAACGCTTCCAACTTTCTTCTCTTTTGTCTTCTCAATTCTTCCAAGCTTTATTTAGTACTTAAAAACACAAAATTAATTAATACAAATATTTATTCTTGAAAATGGTAAAAATGCAGAATTTGGGATAATATATGACTTTGAAGCGCGAAAGATGAGTTAAGTGCCAATGAAAAGGTGTATGAATATGCAATATTTGGCACTCATCAAATACCCCCAAACCTGAATTTTACTTGTCCTCAAGTGAAACAGAAATCCAGATCCTAACTATACCACCTGTCATCTGGTCTCTCGAATGCATTTAGCGTATGCACTAATCCTTTAAACCCCTAGGTGTCCCTAGTGGACGAGTTGTAGTCTCGTGAGGGCCTACCAAAGAAGTACCCACAAACCCTTCTCCAATATCAGAGCATCCATAGAAATGTCTTTGTCTTCGGTCTTCAACTGTAGATGATGAACTTCGGAATTTCGTAGAACCTTGATAATTTGTAACCATTTTTTTTTAAGACCCGCTACACAGCTGATCATCATATTTTTTTAGTGACCCGCTACACAGCTGATCATCAGATACCAAACACAAGACCCGATACACAGCTGGTCATCATAAAAAAAAATTGATTTTTGATTTATTTATTTTTTAATAAAAGACTAAAAAATCTATATGCAAAACACTACAAAAAAAATCCTACAAAAGACCCGCTACACAGCTGGTCATCAGAATATTTTTTTTTTATTTTTTTTTTAATAAAAGACTAATTTTTTTTTTTAATAAAAGACTAAAAACTCTATATGCAAAACACACCCCCAAACCTAAATCTAACATTGTCCTCAATGTTTCAAAAGATGATAAGAACACATATCAAGAGAACAAGGTAGAGAAGATTTAAAGGAAAGAGATTACCCAATGCAGAAAGGGTGGTGCTAACCATAATTGAATGAATGCTTTGAGAGCAAACAATATGAGCGCAAGACAAAAAGTTTGGTTAGCACACATATATATGAAGAAGATTCAAAAATTAATTACTGGATTATATACAATAAAAATTCACCATACACCAACAATCTAAAAAGTTGAGGATCAACCCAAAAGACGGAGTGTGAAAACAACAACAGCCTTACACAATTATAACACAACAATGCAAGTAAGACTGCAAGTGTGAAAACATTACCCCCAAACCTGAACTTGTCAATAGATGTGTTTTTGAGCACAAAATCTAACAATTTCAGGGGTTCATCATGCACAAGATCTAGTTCAAAGTGGATTTTGTCAGGGATGGGCAGAAAAACATGAGGGTATTCCAAATATGACTTCTCAATAACAGGATATTTAGTGGACAAAGAGTACAAAAGAATTTGAGATGCATATAACTCTAACCCTAGGTTTGGAATTGTCAACAACATTGATTCAAAGACACTTAAAAGGAACAATTTTTAGGTCCAGTGCAAGACCATCAGTTGGTGACTTAAGCAGGAGAGTAGGTACGTCTAAGTTGCTCATATGGATGAGATCAAGAGTACCCTTATCATTAGTTACATTTACATCTCCTAAGTCATCTACAAGTGTGACAGTATGCTCACATTCATAGAAAAATTCATCAAGACCTAGTTCATAATCATCATCATCCAAAGTTTTATTCTCATGCATATACAAATCCAAAGAGACATCACAATGTTGTGACCTAGGTAGAGAATCAGACACGTCAATTATATTTTGATGCATAAGATCATTAGTGTCAGGAGATTCAAAATTACCTATGTCAGACACAAGTACAACATCATGCTCATGCTCATAAAACAAATCAATAATCCCCAGTTCACAATCATCCCCTAGAACTTCAGTTTCATGCATAGGAATATCACAAGAAACTTTACATTGTGACTTAGGCAGAGAATCGGACACATTAAAGTTATTTCCATGCATAGTTTCATTGGTGTCTACAGAAGATTCAACATTTTCTAAGTCACAAACAAGTTGTGTAGCATGCTCTCTTTCACATGATAAATGCACAGGCTCAAGATTAGTAACCACATCACATGTATATGGAACATTAGAAGAAACATCATTCATTAAGGTCGAGGCAGAGAAGCCTAATGTCTCTGAACCCAAAGGTTCGACAATATTTTCAGTAAAAACATGTTCTTCTAACATAACATCATCATCATCATCATCAGAGTAGTATGCATACTCATCCCTATTAAAAACTTTGTTTTCATTCAACTCATTCTTTTCTAGGTGAAGCTCATATTCAATATTAGTTACATGAGTAGGACTTGACATACAATTCTCGACATTTAATTCAGTAGGGATAACAAACATCTCATCATGAACTTCTTTCTTCTCCTCATTTAGTGCATCAAGGATTTGACTCATTTTGAGTTCTAAACTCGCAAACCTTTGGTCAGTTAACTTTTGATATTGCACAAGGTTTTGATCAAATTCTAAAATTTCATTATGTTGTTCAATGAAAGGAGAGTCATCAATAGTAGGTATCTCATTTTCATATGAATATTCAGTACATGGTGATGCATGAGATTCACTATTGAAGGAAAATTCATGGATGTTGCTATATGGATGATCATGCAATGCTTGCAATTCAGATCTAGCATTATTTTGTTCCATCAATTTGAGATTGTCCATCACAGATTGCATATAAGGGCTCAGGGGAGTATAGAATTGCTCCGCATCCCCTGGATGTGAGTGATACATATGTGGATAACAACTAGGGTCTATATATTGTGTCTCGGGACCTTGAAAAGGTCCATAATTTCCCTAAAGTTATTAATACCATGATCTATGGGGTTCTCAAAATATGAAGCATGCACATGTGCAAGGTGTCCATTGTGTCGTATTCATTCCCGATTGCAGACCAAAATCCTGACATGATCTCTAACTAGCACTAGGCTTGTTGCAGAGATTGGGAGGTACAGAGACCATTTTTTTTTTCTTTTTAATAATAAAATTAATGGAGAAAATAAAAATAAAAAATAGAATACCACAAACAAGGAAGGAAGTTCTATTCAATCACAAACAAGGCCGACTCCACCACAAGTAAACCTACTGATTTCTAGCAAACAAAAAGCATGATGGCTCCACTTAGATTGTTTTCTAGACCAGCTTCTATTCCTTCGAAATGGAATTCGTTACAATCTGAGCAAACTCCTCTGGAATCAATCCGAGTTTAAGTAAATTGAACAGAGGCGAGGGAAGATGCTGGAGCTTTGATACCCAAGGCCTCACCGCATTCTAAGGCGGCGCAGTCACGCATTCAATTTTCAGAAACTATCATGAACTTTGAAGTATGCTTAAAGAGTAACCAATATTTTCCGAATGACTGTCCTACTAAGCTCGTTACCTTATAGGTCTTGTTCTACTTCAAATTTTAAAGCTTAGGTTCGCGTATGTATCGTTTTCCTAAGGCGGGCAAGAAGAGAACGGTGATGAAATCCGAATCCCTTATCTTGTATGGCCAGTCCTTGCCCTTTACTAGGAAATTAAAACATCCGTATTCAAATCCTCAACATATATGCAACCGAAGGAATACAGTAACTCGCTAACAGGGGATTCACGAGTATTTCGGCAAGCTTACCTCCCGTTCCAGACGGGGGATGAACCGTTGTTGTCGACTCGGGCCACGACTCCTATGTCATGAACGAACCCGAGGGGCCGAGGTGATATTGTAATCACCGTCCTTCTCTGCAAATAGTTGATATTTAATACTACCCTTCCATAGGGTTTAAAAATAATAATAATAATAAAAGAATGTCCAAGTCCAAAGTACAAAAAAAAAAAGCAAAAGAAATAGAAAATTACAATAATAGAGAAATCCTAATACAATCTAAAAAATAAATAAATAAAATACACTCTTTTTTTTTTTTCGCTCCGCCTTGACTTCCACTACAACTTTGCAGGCACAATTATCCTGCAGTAAACGATATAAGGCTCGTATTGTTGTAAACGATACTGCGTTTCTGTTGTTCACAAATGACACTGCGCTTCTTTGTTCACCAACGACATCTGCGCTCTGCTGTTCACAAACGACACTTGCTACTGCTTGTTGAAGTGCGACAGTTTTGTGCGAATGTTCGGCGTGCCTTTGTTTTTTTTTTTTTTTTTGTGTTCTTGAATATGCTACAAAGAACAAAAGACATTAGTACAGTGTTTTATCTACAGTTCCAGGAGACAATTTATGAACAGTGACAGGAGACAGAAATTTCAACTACACCGCTACCAGATCCCCGGCAACGGCGCCAAAAACTTGGTAGGCTCGGAAAGATACCTACTTCTATGTATAAACTGCAAGTGCACAGTGTCGACAAGCAACACAGGGCAAGCACAGGTCGAACCACAGAGACTTGGAGATTGTAGAAGTTGATTCTAAATCCTGATTCAGAGAGTAACCAAAAGGGGTTTGTTTTTGTCGATACGACGATATGATTTTCAAGTGACTGAAATAATAAAAGTAAAAGATGCAAATAGCAAGATATGTAAACAATGATAATATGGATACTAGGGTATTCAAATCCACCAATAACCTATGATATGCATTCAACTTGTAATATTATTCTTGTCCTTATAGTAGATTCAAGTCTACCATATAACTAAGGTGTTTATCCAATGGATAATTTAATCACAACTAAAGTATTTCTCCAAAGCATTAATTGTCTAATTAAGCACAACTAATCTAAAGATCAATATTTGGTTAAGCATGAGTTGTAGCATAATCAACATAGAGATATTCTAACTACAATGGATACATGGCATACATTGTGAGAGCAAGATGTTGACAAACTTGGATTAAATTATATCTTTAAACAATTCTAAACTTTCAAGAACAAGATACAAGATATGAATACATACCAATGAGATTAGGGCTTCATCTAAACCCTAGTAAATGAAACTAGAACATGAAGAACATTACAACAAAACTTAAATTTGATAAACTAAAATGAACAAGCTATTCTTGGATGGTTTTTCAACACAACAACCCTCTCTATTTATACACAAAATTCCCTCAAGCACTTGGATCCGAATTTTGGCACTCATCCACTCAACAAAACATGTTTTCTTAATTGATGGAATATATTTGGTTGTGGGAAACAAATTGGGAGTGATTGAGAGAATGGGGGTGAGGTGGATGTTTTGGAAAGAATCCAATGGGGGTGAGGTGGAAATGGATTTGGGTCTTGGGTTTTGGATCATGGGTTTTGGATCATGGGTTATTTAATCCCATGAATTTGTAAACAGGTTTCCACTGATGCGCGAGCGGGTTGCAACGCTTCCAACTTTCTTCTCTTTTGTATTCTCAATTCTTCCAAGCTTTATTTAGTACTTAAAAACACAAAATTAATTAATACAAATATTTATTCTTGAAAATGGTAAAAATGCAGAATTTGGGATAATATATGACTTTGAAGCACGAAAGATAAGTTAAGTGCCAATGAAAAGGTGTATGAATATGCAATATTTGGCACTCATCACGCCACCAGTCACCAGGGCCAGAGCCGCCGCTACGACCCCTAATGCTTCGTCTAACATGGCGCCTCCGTCCACAACTAAGGTTCCAACTACCCCACCGATGGGACGAGAGACCTGAGGGACCAGAGGAAGTCGTCCTTATGTCACCATCGCTGATTTGATGGAACAGAAGGAAATGCTCGCCAGAGCCCAGACGGATATGGTTTCAACGCAGAAAGAGGTACTCGTCTTTCTCAAGACCCTGACAGAGCGACTACCACGTGATTCGCATCCTCCAGAGCCGCTTAGGAACGTATCCAACAACCCCGACGCCAGCGCCTAGGCGGAGCACGCCTCCACGGATGAGGAAACTCGTGCTAGAATCCCGTTGGAAAGAAATCAGCCGCCCAACTTCGTCACGCGAGATGATATGGAACAACTTCTCTGCAACCGAATCAATAATGATGAATTGGACGTGCGTCATCACCAACCCCCTTACCCATCCGAAATGCAGAGAATACCTCTCCCAAAGGGGTACTCTTCTCCTAAATTTACCCTGTACGATGGTACCGGGAATGCACATGAGCATGTCTCCCGTTTCCTAGAATCCCTAGGTGAACATGAATATAATCACGTCCTTCGTTTAACGGAATTCTAAAAATCACTTACTGGAAGGGCGTATACATGGTACAACAACATCCCACCGAACAGTATTCCCAAGTGGAGTAGCATGGTCACTGCGTTTTACAAGAAATACTTCTTCGTGTCTGAGCAAGTTACTTTCTCAGACCTCGGAAGAATGTACCAGTAGGATAAAGAACATCTGAATGATTTCGTCAAAAGGTTCAGGGTTCAAGCACTCGACTGTCACGACCCAAACGTGACTGAGCAACAACTGGTGAACGCATGCATCAATGGTATGGTTCCTATTTACCGCGCCTTGCTAGAAAACTTGCGCTTCCTAACGTTCTCCGAACTCCATGAAGCTGCCAGACGATCTGCAACAACAACACCAGCATTACTAGAAAGAGCTAGGCCAAATCGAACCGAAGACACCCGTGAAACTCGCGGAAGTAGACGCCTCATCAGCAATCAATTTAATGCCGGCTCATCCTCAGTGAACATAGTAAACGAAAGGTGGAAAAGGAAAGCCCCAACTATGAGCCACCAGCCAAAACGTGAAGCGCCGGCGCAACGAGAACCCTCGCCACGAAAGACCGTCACTAAAACCCCTACGCAGCATAATGAGACCGAAGGAAATACCCTTGATTTCCCATTTCCCATCGAGGAGGTGATTGACCTCCTAGAAGCCTGGGTTCAAGATGATATTATCAGACTGCCACCTCCTAGACGTCCACCAATTGAGGCTGAGATGGCGAACCCCAAGTACTGCCACTACCACAGGTTCGTTCACCACTCGACCAGCAATTGCAACATACTAAAGCATATTTTCAATGAAAGAATAGAAGAGGGAGGACTCCAACCAGGAGACGAAAGAGTGCATCGAGACCCACTCCCAATAAGAAACTGCGGGTCTTCTGGGGACTCCGTGCACGATACTGTATAATCCATGATGCAATATGTATGCGAAATTATCTATCTTTCTAAGGTGCAGCGCCAGGATATTTTTGCAGCTCTCAATCGTGTTGTATCCGGAAAACGACTTTTTCTCTCCTCGGAAACCACGCCAGGGGCCTAAGCTTTCCAAACAGGCGGAACCAAAAAGGAGAACTGGGGACTGCTGACCACGTCTCGTTTAAGAGGTAACAAATTTGATGACACACTCATTGACACGACCTCTGACCACAACATCATTACTTTCAAGACACTAAAGGCAGCAGGATTTACAAAACAAGATGCTACTTATTCCCCGTCCATGATTAAGAACTTGAGAGGAGAAACTTTGAACGCGCATGGCTACATCAACCTAGATATCAAGATGGGATACGCTATAACGCATAGAAAATTCCACATTGTCAAAGAACTAAATCATGACATGATATTGGGACGCTTGTGGGTGCTCGACAACAAAGCGAAATTGGATGTACACCCTCTGCTGACGTCCACGCCCGAAGGAATTCCCAACAAATCATCCCACTAGTTATCACATCAACGAGCTTTTGAAGGGACTCAGACATCCGGAGAGGACCCGTTGGCGCTATCTCATGATTTTCAAATGCAAGTAAGTCTGACCGAGCAACCTTTTATGCAACCAGTCTTTCCTTCCCCCATTCCGTCATGGGGACTCGGCGCGATTACTGGCACGAACGCTGTCAAGAAATGTGAATGGGGAGCCGGACCATTTAAACACTTTGCAAGAAGCTTGGAAACTTCTATTGAAACCAACGAAGCCAAGACTCAAGCGGTTGCACGACGTCTGAACCCGTTTCCAATCAGAGATGTAGTTGTTAAGGAAAGCTCGTTTCAAGTTGGGAGGATGACAGTAAAAATGGCTATTCAAACTGATTCGCCTGATGAAAGAGAAGACGAGCTGTATCTGGTTGCGGATACCCTTTTGGGAGGATATTGCAAGCTCATCAATGCAGACACACCTAAAGGCGTGATAATTTACTCGCGATGGCTCAAGTTCTCCAATCCCTAAAACGATGTACCTCCCAATCACTCCCCCTTTTAGTATTTCCTTTAACAATTCCTCTTAGTAGTTGTACTCCCCCAAGATGAATACACCGTTTGTATTTTTTTTCTGGGATCCCCTTTTCCGTCAAAAAAAGAAAGAAAAAAAAGAGCATAAATACATCTCTTTCCAAGAAAATTCTCCAAATATCAGAGAAATACATCAGATAAACCCAGAAAACCATTGCGAAGCCATCATACCACAACCTCTTTTAAAAAATATATATGAAGCAAAATGTTGACTGATGAAGAATAAGGTATAGATGAGTTTGCGAAAAAAAAAAGAGCATCAAGGGAACTAAAGCAGCTAACAGAAATAACAAAAGGGAAGAACTAGCCCTCGAAGGATGAAGCACAAGTCCCCTCGGGTAAGGCTATCTTCAAGAACTTCCCCCAGTAATCCCTCTGGCAACAAAGGTTCCATTCAACGGTGTTAGTATCAGCAACCTCAACATTCCATCCCGAAGCAACCACAACGGCAACAGTGTCCTCCCAGACGACCGGTCCATCATACGCCACCACGACTCCTCCGGTATCACCAACAACACCTTTGGCATAAACTTCAAAGGGTATTTCGTTTCCGTCATATGCTCCTTCGAAGGTTTTCTCAGTGACACTTCGGAGAAAGTTTTTTTATTCATCTACATCAGAGTCAAGAATCATGTCGCTCTCCTCCAAGACCCCCACACGTTCACTTTTCCGTCGTTTCAACCTAGAAACAGTCTGATCCGCCCCATACCTGGATTGAGGAAAGGCTTTGCCACACTGAAACCTCTTAACATGCCAAGACTCTTCCTCGTTCTCTCTCCCCTCCTCCATGCTCACTGAACCCAAGAAAGTCCGAACATGCACATGTTCTTCATAGAGATAGATGGAAGAGAGGTCCTTAATGATTTCACTAGCTTCATGGAACAGAGATTCAATCCCAACCAATGCCTCCTCAAGAGAAGAAGATCGATCTCTGCCAAGTCTGAAGTCCTTCTCCGAAGAGTTAAAGGTGCGACCATCTCTGGAGGGTCCCATCATACACTGCAAAAGATAGGGAAAATGATCAAGTTCCATCATATCTATACACATATAACAAGAGGGTAACACGAACAGAGAAAAAGAAGAAAACATACCGGTATGATCTTCTTAGACAGAATAACCCTAGTCGGGGTGCTTTTTGCAAGAGTCAGACCTCGCGCCTTCACTTGGAGAATCTGGTTGTTTAGAGGATGATTCGTCTCTAGGCAAAGAAAGAAACTCAACAAGAAGAACCTTCTCTCAAATAAGGGAGGCGGTACAATTACGTTAGGTATGAATACGGAACCTTAAAAAAGGAAAGGAAGCAATGAGGAACATAACGCTCCCAGATTTTGGCATGGATGATGCCCTGATTGAAGCCGCGCGTGAAGGAAGGAAAAATAAGGAAACTTTGCTATCTGTAGAAACCTACTCCCTCCTTGTTTACACCGGTCCCATCAAGCTCACGCCAGTCTCTCCAATCTCCCAAGCCACACCGGTCACACCAATTGAGTAAAACTTCCCAACGACCGTCCAAGTCACGCCAGCTAGCACGATCAGCTTCCCCACCTTGCGCCGGTCCCGCCAGCTAGCACGATCAGCTTCCCCACCTTGCGCCGGTCCCGCCAGCTAGCATGCTCAGTTTCCCAGCTCGCGTCAACTTCTCAATGCCGACCAGCTTCTTGTCTCTCAATGACGCTGACTTCCCAATTGTGCCAGCCTCCCGATTTGTGCAAAACTGCCAGAGGCAAGGATTCCAAATCCTATTTATAAAAAAGGTCAGACAAGCCTCCTCAATTCTCTTTACGATTTGTTGTTGATAGTTTGTCACCATCTTATGCTTACCTCGCAACAAAGCTCCTGTTCCGAGCTAAGCAGGGGACTTAATGTTGATGGTGGTTTTTAAACAAAAGGTAAAATTGTAAAACCCTGAATAACCTAATGTCACCGGTGACACATTTATTATGACATTTAATGCATGTAGTCAGTAATTAATAGGGGGTATTTTTTCAAATTAAGGGTTACAAGGAACAAAACCCTAATTCCCCTTCGTGCCAATGACAAATCATGCCAGCCACACCAAACGCGCCAAAGCATGCGAACCATGCTAGCCGCACCTCTGTGCCAATGGTAAATCCTGCCAGCCACACCTAGCTCAAGCTAGCCGCGCCATGCCAAACACACTATGCCTTGGCCTAGTTATGCTAGTCACACCAAATGCGCCAAAGCATGCCAACCATGCTAGTCGCACCTCCGTGCCAATGGAAAACCATGCCAGCCACACCTAGCCCAAGCTAGCCGCACCTCCGTGCCAATGGCAAATCATGTCAGCCACACCAAACGCGCCAAAGCATGCGAACCATGCTAGCCGCACCTCCGTGCCAATGGAAAATCCTCCAGCCACACCTATCTCAAGCTAGACGCACCATGCCAAACACACTCTGTCTTGGCCCTAGCTATGCTAGTCACACCAAACATGCCAAATCATGCCAACCATGCTAGCCGCACCTCCGTGCCAATGTCAAATCCCGCCAGCCACACCTAGCTCAAGCTAGCCGCGCCAAGCGAAACACACTCTGCCTTGGCCCTAGCTACGCTAGTCACACCAAATGCGCCAAATCATGCCAGCCATGCTAGCCACACCTACGTGCCAATGACAAATCATGCCAGCCACACCTAGCTCAAGCTAGCCGCGCCATGCCAAACACACTCTGCCTTGGCCCTAGCTACGCTAGTCACGCCACGCCAAGCCAAACACCCTTACCTTGGCCCTAGCCATTCCATGCCAAAGTAGCGCCCCCACCTAGGCTTACGGGCCATATATGAAATACATATCATTATTACAATTTGTCTAATAATGATCTTAATAAATATACTTTCATTAGATAAATAATAAATTTGTTAATGAAGAATCATAATAACTTTTAAAATTCTTTTCAACCCATTACATTTTTAAAAATATATTTTTATTAAATAGTCTTATAATTATCTTAATAAATATACTTTATTTTTTTTAGTTGGGACAACTTAGGCAAGATAAAGAGCGGTCAGGATTCATCCTTGGAAAAGCTAAATCCATGGCTCTGGTTGTTCACATCATTATTGAATCATTAATTTCTTATAATAAATACTTTATTAATCTCTTATCATAAATGTCTAATAATGATCTTAATAAATATACTTTCATAAGATAAATAATAAATTTGTTAATGAAGAATCATAATAACTTTTAAAATTCTTTTCAACCCATTACATTTTTTTAAATATATTTTTATTAAATAGTCTTATAATTATCTTAATAAATATTTTTTTTTAAATTTAACTTGTTATGCATCATGTACTCTAATTATTACAAAAAAGATAAATAATAAAAAATTTAATAAAGAATCATAATAAATTTTAAAATTCTTTTCAACCCATTATATTTTCCTAAATATTTTTTTTTATTAAATAAATAATAAATTTATTAATAATTACATACATAGAAATTAGGGATGACCCAGGTGGTGTTTGAGATTGGAGATGCATGGAGTCGGTGATGATAGTGGTGGTGGTGGAAAAGGTAGGGGTAATTAGTGGTTTTGGTGGTGGGTTGGCATCTGAAATGACTCACATTTAGAAAATCAATGTCGTAGACTGTCCGAGAGTTTTCAAGAATTGGAGATATATCTTTTCTGTATCGAACGGGTTTCCATCTGAAATGTCTTAAACGTTTTATGATATAATGGCTTAGATAATTGAATTAGTATTTATTTGTGTTATTAAAATATAAGAAAATACGATGTAATATGTATTGTAGAGTCCATTCAGAGTTCTAATCTTTTTGGACCATTTTAGAATGGGACAAAATAAACAAGGATTCTGAGGAATGAGTTTGAGTGATGTAATTTTGTTTTATTCTACATAGTTCGATGTTTTGGTTTTGCACGGTCACTAAAATAAGGGAGATGTAGAAGGAAAATACCATTTCAAATGATCGATAATATGTTTTTGTCTTTGAAATCTATTAAACATATCAAATATCGTTGGTTTTGTTGTGAAAGAGGGCAAGAATAAACATTATTTGGGAGAATGTCAAAATATCAAACATACTGGAAATGAATCATATATGAGTACATGATAAAAGATTTGTGGACTGAAGAGTAAAAATATATATTGGTTTTGTCTTCATTTTTGTAATGATAAGGAGAGTAAACTCGATAATTAACAAATATTAAATTTAATATCCAGATAAAAATTATGCCCATGTCGTTTAACTGAGTTAAGTGCTAGATAAATCTACGTTGAACTAAAGGCTATGTAAGTAGTGGCCAAAATTTGTCTAGGAAGAAGATAAATCCACGGTCTTGGTTTGCTCAACCAAACTATTATAAATGTTTTATTAATTAGTATACAATGATTTCTCATAATAAATTATTAATCAATTTTTTCATCAAATGTCCCACTTAATTGATCAAATAAATACTAATAAATAATAATTTTATTAAAATTTATTAATAAATATTAATGGTGGTATTGGATGAAGTAGTGGGTGGTCGAGGTAGTAAAGACACACAAATATTATGGTGGGTGTTTTTTCCTTTGGTGGTGGAATAGTCATGACAGCTGTTTTAATGGTGTGTTGGTGAATAATAGTAAACAATTATATCTTTTGTGTCTTTACAAGCACAACATTTATTGTGAAAGATACAGTTAGCTATTTTTCGCACGATTGGTGAGAAAAAAAACAAATATTTCTTGGATGATACCGGATCTTATAAAATATCATCATTATCATTGAATCCAAATAATAATGATCAGACAAATCATGACTTTTTAGGGTTAAATAAAATTGATTATAATATAAAAGAAAATTTAATAAAAACAAACCAATGGAATAAAAAAAAGTTTAGAATAATTAATTGACGACTTAAATTTGTTCAATATAAACTTTTCTCATAGCGTATGATTAAAAATTAAAAAGCACATGTCGATCGGTTGGGGTGGAAACGGTGAATGTAGAAACAAGTGGTATCAGGTTATTTTGGATGTGGAGGGTGTTTGATGAAAAGTAATATATTTTGTTAATGTTTCTTCACAAATTAGTTAACCTTATAAAGCATATAAAATGTGGTTGATCGTCTTAATGGTAACATAGCATAGGTAAAATACATGACAATTAAAATAATAACTGTAAACGAAAAGTGCGAATCAAATCGTTATGACAGAAATTAACCTATTACTAAGTCTTGCGAGTTATGACGCGAGTTATATCATAGCTAGGTGATATTTTTTCATGTTTCTTTGTTACTGAATATAAAACAAAGTTTAATTAAGTTAATTAACATAAAGATAAATCTTGATTTGCCACTCGGTTGGTAAATCCGTTTGTAATTAATCCTATGAATACACGTTTTAATTGGAAATAATGTATTACATATTCTCTTTTTCCCATCCCAAAAATCAAAAGCAAAGTGGAGAAATTTGATAGACTAAAAATAACAAAACTACATTCCCATAAAACTAAACAATTGATTCTCTCACTCACATCCAGAAGGAGGAGTGGATTCAAAAACTTTAGTTCCCCACTTTTGGGCAAACCTAAATCAGAAATAAATTTGGAAATTAGAGATAGACTAAAGAGACAAAAGAAATTAAACCCAAGATCATGCTTCGCTCAACCTTATTTCCTTGATGATTTGGTATCATCCTCGAAATCTTTAGTGCCTTAATTTATCAATTGTTTTTAGTATCATCCTCAAGATAAATCAATGGTTGTTTAAGTAAGTGTTTATAGGTGACGTCTATGATTGAAAATTAATTTCTAACGGTCTTAATCTGTGCACATCATTATTATCTCATTAATTTCTCATAATAAATATTTTATTAATCTTTCATGATAAATGTCTTATTAATTATCTAAATGAATATATATACTCCCACTCAATAGATAACAACTATGTTAATAATTACAACAATAGATATTATGGGTGATCAGGGTGATGTTTGTGAGTGGAGGTGCATGGAGCCCGTGTTGCTGGTGAAAAAAGGTAGTTGTAATGGGTGGTTCTGGTGGTGGTATCACAATTAGTCAATATAGTAGTGTGCAATGTTTATTCGATGTCGTTATGACACAAATAACATTATATTTTACAAGTTGTGCTTGATTTTTAGGTGTTAAAATAAGCTCGGTAAATACAAAGAAAAATAAGCTCTCAAATAGAAGAAAAATAATAACTCAAAATGTATGAAGAACAATTATCACTTTAAATAGTAACAACAAATGAATAACACCGGTCAAAATAATAATATTCACTTATTTTCGTGGTTGTGCTGTTATGGCACAGGCCAAATTGCCAAATTCTAGTACACATTATAAGATAATAAAGTTTTGATTTACATGAAAGCTCATAAACAAAATTTTATCACTGGACACAAGTTCATATATGTATAAAGAAGAAAACCCCCTTCAGTATCATCGTCATTCTTTAAAACGAAGGGTTTATTTCGTTTTGCAAAAATTCATCTTTTCATGATAAAAATTTGGCTCACATGAAAGCTCATAAACATAGTTTTATTACTGAATCTAAATATTCATATATGAAGAAAAATCTCTCCTAAATCAGGGATTATTATTAGTTTTCAAAAACTAACGATCAAACGAACATACGTTTTCAAAAACGAGGGTTTTCGATGAAACCCACACTCATATATGCACATGTATATAACTTCAACATGATCAAATCATGAAACTCACATGAACTCAGCAAACATAAAAAAAAAAAAAGAGTTTGGACGCTCACCTGGTCGGCGCCGGCGGAAAACAGCCGGACGGCGGCGATGCTGGTGGTCCGGCGAATTTTTTCTCCCCTTGCTGCTGGCGTGAAGGTGATGAAGAGATGATGAAAATTCTGGTCGTGGGAAAAAAAAAAAAAGGAACAATTCCTTTTATATTAATTTTTATTTCCAAAACCTAATTTTCTAAGGATTTCCTTATTGGGCCTCGCCATGAATCCTAAACGACCAAGGACCCGTCGTCCAAATCAGCGGTTCAACACCAATTTATGCTCATCAAAATATTCTCTAGCATGTCACTGGAATCTTCATTCAAGTCATGGTATGCTCGTACGATCGAAATCGGTAACATCTTAACTTACGACTAAGTTCAATTACTTATATTGTTTATGACCGGAAAATCACCATTCAATGCCGACTGAGGAACACGACTTTCCTCACTAAGCAGGGGACTTAATGTAGATGGTGGATTTTTGACGAAGGCTAAAATCGTAAACCCATAATTATATGAACTTCTGATCCAGCAGTCAGATGCGAGAATTGAGACACGGGTCTCTCATCGAATCCTCTGATCGAGAATACTTTCTCTCAGAGTACATGCAGATATGTAGTCTCACGGCTGGACAACGACATATATGTATTGAGACACGGGTCTCTCATCGAATCCTCTGATTGAGAATACTTTCTCTCAGAGTACATGTAGATATGTGGTCTCACGGCTAGACAACAACATATCTCATGAATACTGAACACTTCAGTAATTATTTCTATATAGTATCACGAGATGGACGGCTCCTAGACAACTTGCTCTGCTAGTATAGAGCCATAAGTTAATTATTCCTAAATTCTTGGATTCATCCACATAATTTCGAAAATATTCAAATATTTTCATAGATATTTCATTACGCAAACCATGGTTCTTCCCAGCAGAAATCCATAGGTTAGTAATAAATATTCAACGCAGGGCATCTGAGCTACCTCTGAGTAAGCCCCGATTTAAATGGTGAAAGTGTACTCAACGATGATGCATTAACAATCACCGCACGAACGAGTATTTCAAAATACGACGAGACGATGAACCTATGCAAAATAGGAAAGAAAATAATAAATAATTAAAAATTGACCAAGGCGCTGGGAGCATGGGCCCACCGACCGTGCCGTGGTCAATCCCACGGCAGTTTCATATTTTTATCATATTTTGTTATTTTCCTTGAGTTCATGAAAATTCTTTCATTTGAACAAATATCCTTCGTTTTGAGGAAACTCCTCAGTTTCATGGTGTTTCTTTCACACCAAAGAAATAATATAAAATTAGGGAAGAATATTGTGGGGCATGACCATTGGCCAACCGGCCATGCCTTGGTCCCATCCGGCCCCACACCTCATGATTCCTCATTATTTTATTATTATTTCCCTAATTTCATGAAAACTCCTTAATCTCATGATATTTCCTTGGTCCCATGAAAAATAATATAAAATTAGGAAAACCATGTGCACAGGCCATAGCCGGTCGGCCAAACCCTAGATGGCTTCACACGTCCCTTTTTATTATTATTATATTTTTCATGTTTTCATAATCCCATGAAATTCCTTGATTTCATGATATTTCCTTCAAATTATGAAAATTCCTTTAAATTGTGAAATAATACATAAAATTAGGGAAAACGCACGGACCGGGCCCTAGCCGCCAACCATGCTCCAAGCCGGTCCCACACGCCTACACGTCCCTATTTTATTATTATTATTTTTATGTTTCCTTCATCTCATGGAAACTCCTTGATTTGAACAAAACTCTTTAATTTTAGCAAAACTCCTTGATTTTATCATATTTCCCTAAAATCATGAAAATATTATAAAATTTTGGAAAACCGTGTGGATTGGCTCCTTGGACTTCCAGCCATGGATGGTCCCACACTTCATGATTCCTTCACTTTTTCATTATTTTCCTTCATCTCATGAAGTTTTGACGGTTTTATCAAAAACCCTGGTTTCTTCATATTTTCTAAAATGATTGCTCAAACGCACATCCGAAAATATCAAAATTCTCGTAACTGAGATATGAACACTTTGGGGACATGAGCATGTTACCTTGACCGAACAAGGTTGGATCTTTGGCTCTCAATGAGCCGGTCTTACATATGTTCACAATTTGACCTAATTTCGCAATTGCACGTATTAGGTCCAAAACTCTTCCAAACGACTTGGAACTTCATGGAACGATCAACACTTGATCCCGTGACCACCCAGGCCGGTTTCATGACCCCTTGGTCGGTCCTCCACTTCTTCATAATTAATTAGGTCTTATCACCTAATGCTGAACCCAGCAGTAATTCAAATAAATGATTAAACCAGCATTTAATCATTCTTTCAATCAACAAGTCATCAACTCTTCAAGAGGTCTTGGTGTTTGCTCACATGAGCATATGGGTGTTACATGATTGACCCACGATCTCATGAAACCAATCCTTCATTCTTTCCATGGTTCAATTCCTAACAAACCATGAAGTGGTCATCAATTGATCAAATTAGGGTTTCTGAGTCCTAGGATTATAATTCCAGATTCAAACACTAATAAATTTATGACGATCTCATGATCAATATTCTTATTAATTATACTCGGTTCAACTACCAGTATTGTAATTAATATTTTATTTTGGTCATACGCCAATAATTCATCGATGAGCAACACTTGCTCGGATAAGCAATACTTGCTCAAATCAAAGAATATTGGTTCAACTATCAATATTCAACAAATCATCGAATGAGCAATACTTGCTCGCCTCAACTATCAACGTGAGGATCATGCCCACGTTCAATCCATGAGTTTCGAACATTTTTACAAAATCATGTTCAACTCAATAATTACATGGACTCATCGTCCCATGATATCATGAAGTCAACAATGACTAAACTAACCACGAGACGTCAATCGTGTCACTTGGGGGGATAACAACTAGGGTTTTGGTATGGTGGTCTACGACACGTGTGTTCAAACACACGATGGAATGTGAGCAAGTCGTGCAATCAGTTGAAGGAGTTAACAAAGTAGTGGGTGGAAAATCAACCAAGTCTCTGCATGATGAGCAATTGGTTTCAAACACTATTTCCATCTCTCCACTCTTTGATTCCATCAACTGTCACACTTCATGGGATCATGGTGTCTACAATTCCAGCAATATAAATAAGTCTCTGAATCATGATTGAAACAACAACGTCAACAACGATGATAATCTCACGTCTCATTGACATCACGGGATCATCAACTCATCAATTGAGCAATTACTCTCAATCGAGCAATTTCAATCATTCGAACTTATCATATTCAGAATTCACAACACACCTACAATCTTTGATTACCATTGATTCCACACATTTCTTAGCTTCCTCCTACAAATCAACCCATCCTCTCTTGTGACCGAATTTACTCGGAATGGCCATTGTCTTGGTTTAGGCTGAGTACTACATATTGATCTCTCGAATTCAAAGCACTCCTTCTTGCAAGGTGCATCGTGTGAGGTTGAACATTTTGTTCGGTTCAAGGAGTCTCCTCCGACATAATGCCTCTCAATTTCATAAAACCAGCAAATCGCTTTTGCCTAATCTACAAAGATAACTCCCTATAATATGTCATTCTCTAAGGAACAACAAGAGCGACCTTAATTTCAAAAGAAAAGGAGGATTTCTTTAGACTCAACAAATTGCATACAAGTATGAATATGGAATCCAACAAGAAATATTCAATCAAATTGACCAAAGCTGAACCAAGATTAATTTGACTAAATATGCTCAACACAAGTAAACTTATGGAGACTTAAAAAATCAATTAGATTGATCACAAGAAAACTTGCAAATAATCTAATTGTCATACTCAACCAAACTAACTACAAGAGTAATCAATTTGATTGGCCACACTATACATAAGAATATCTATGGAACAATGACTAAGTTAATCATAAAAATAACCATCCCGGTCAATATGCTCAACATGAGAAGAACTTACTGAGTGCTAACTAAATATACCATACTAGGTGATTGATTTAGTTCATTTAGTTCTCAACATAAGAGATTATGGAACCTACGACTAAGATTATCATAAGACATGACTACTTTAACTGTACATGTGCTCAACATAAGAAAACTTATAGAATACAAACTAA
>JAJJWX010004799.1:0-49273 GCA_023529315.1 Papaver bracteatum | reverse complement strand
CATTTTCGATGTCAACTTCTTTACAATCTTTGAAATCAGATCAACTTTGCAAGCATTCTTATCTCCAACACTAACCCAATCACAATAAAAACGCTTTCTTCAAAGTCAAGATAGTTCAGGTTGATGATCTCTTTAATTACACCATAATATGTTATTTCTCGCTTCCTCAGTCGACTTGGCAAGCCTTCAGCTGACTTAATATTGACATTCCACGCTTTGTGATACATTCTTCAATTCTTCGCCGAGTTTGCTAAAAGTAAACCCATTGACTTGGTATTTCTTATATGATTGTGCCTTTGAATAGTGGTTCTTGCACGAGTCTCCAAAAGATTGAATCAGCTTTTGGCCTTTAACAACCTGTAATAGAGAATGGAAGGGGTGATCACAACCAAACCATAAAAAGTTGTACTCAAACCACTACCTAAAGCTTTACAAGATTATCTCACCTCATCGCGCAACCATAGATGAAAACTCTTTAAGTTTTGGACCGTTAGACCTGACATCGTTAACATAAACATTATACTTCCTACAGACATAAATACCAATTCAAAGACTATCGTATTTAAGCAAACATAATAAACCAATTAAAAATGGAAAACCATAGTGCTCGGCCTTAAAATAATTGTTCTATAAATGAGTTTTGGCCTAGGTTGAACAACTACATTTTGCGCTTTTATTAGAAAACAAATAAATATCCAATTTCATCCAGTGCTTATCCTTTTAAGCAAAATATCTGCATTTGAAAAAGACTGATTAAAGTTTGAACAACTACATACAAATATATATTGATAACATAACGACTAGTGAATGGAGACAATTTCACAAATCATCATCCAAAAAGTATTGGTGGTACTGAGGAAGACTAAACAAAATTCAGAATTGAATGACACAAAAGAGAGTTAAGTAAAAGTTACCTTTGCCAAATAATCTATTCCAACATACTTAGAGAGGATCCAGTTGCGACATTGTTCAAATTGTGCTTGAGTAAGAGTAATCGGGGTTGCAGTACTTAGAGGCATCTCATCGGCATCATCACATTCATCATATCCTTCACCATTTCTTGGGGTTGCAGTACTTGCAGTACTTGAGTATGTTTATGAGTACCATCACCATCATCTGATATGTCCTCCATAAGGTATAAGATAGCTTCTCGCAATGCATAT
The DNA here is from genome assembly GCA_023529315.1 of Papaver bracteatum. Taxonomy (NCBI): domain Eukaryota; kingdom Viridiplantae; phylum Streptophyta; class Magnoliopsida; order Ranunculales; family Papaveraceae; genus Papaver; species Papaver bracteatum. The sequence goes on along the minus strand of JAJJWX010004799.1, from coordinate 48,110 downwards.
CCTCTTGCAATGCACCCCTCAATGTACCTTTTATTGCGCACCAATCCTTTAAATCCTTTCATTAACCTACACAGAAAATTTAACAGATCAGCAATGAAGATTAATAGTTCAAAAGAATACCATTTCTCAACTTAAAAATTAAACAAGAACATAAGGGGTTGTATTTACCTCTCAAAGGGGTACATCCATCTAAATCTCACTGACCACGATTAAAGCTTCATCAGCCAGATGAATCATCGTGATACTAATAACAAAAAGATGGTGAAAATATTTTTCCATAACACACATTGCTTCCACCAGACTAGCTTTGCTTGTACAAGTTCATCTCTGTTGGATAACCTTGCGCACAAAATGTTGAAAATATACTAATACGGAGAAGAGAAACTTGCGATCTTTAGGTAACCAGAAGTTGCGGTATGAACTAGCAATGGAAACAGAGATTGCATCATCACATGGTATTCGTGAGACTTGAAATTCTTCAACTCCGGTGGACTAATGCTCACGCAGTTGTTAAGATTAGAATGTATTAGAAGGCACCTTTATATTCTTCGGGACTGTACAAAGATACTTTTCCTCTTTTGTTAAGGCAAAAGATCCACATTCCATTGTTGTCTTACCAGTTGCACTATCCTCTTTCAACCATAACCGCTTCTTAATACCCCATAGCTTCCATATCTTTACGCAGCATTTACACCATCTTTTGACTTCACTGTTACCCATGAGAGTGCACCCTATATGCTCGGATATGTTCTTCAGTATGCGTAACATCTAATGAATCATCAGTTCGACCCCCAATTCGAAAATTATGAAGAATGGACCTTCGAAAAGAGCAGTTGTCAGAAACATCTTCATCGCACCCTGTTGCAAACTATCCCCTTCAGCCCCTCTTTTACGTTTCTTTGTTGCTTGTTTACCCTTACCATGTTTGCTTTTCATATCCTTCACCATTTCTTGAACTTGCAATCCCGTTAGTGTCCATGGAGCTTTACCGTGTTCTACCCCTCCACCGGGGTTTGTCTTGTCATCTCTGTACTTGTGTTGGATGGAAGCCATCTTCGATGTCCCATATAACATATTTTCTTACTATAGGGCAGCCATCAAATCTGTTTCTTAACCGCGGGTAGGACATGCATAATATCCATGACTCACACATCCGCATGGTCCCTAATGCCGGAAAATCATGAATGGCCCATAACAACCTTGCCTTCAACAGTAAATTCAGTATTTGTGAAGCTGTCGAATGTCTTAACACCATCATTCCATAACTCTTTCAACTCCTCTATCAATGGTCAAGTACACGTAAATATCTTTACCCGATCTCTCGGGCCCTGATATAAATAAACATAACATGGAGAATTCCGCTTCATACACATCGAAGGTGGAAGGTTGTACCATTACTTAATCACCGCCAACAGTCGTAATTGAGACCAAAACATCCATTTGAGGTTGAAGCCATCAGTTGCTATCCCAAGAGTAACATTAGTGCTTCCTTAGCAAATTCTCGACAAAATTTATCCGCAGACACCGCCAAGTGTAGAATCAACTGGATGACACATTATATTCACATCCTTCTGTGCTCTAGAATGCCGAAAGCATCGCCTATGCTATCCATGGTATGCAGAAAGTCTTTTCAGCCTTGCAATTATTGGAAAAATGCCTTAACGCCTTCTTAGCGCAACTTGTGGTAAGTTTTCTCATCATTAAAAACTCTTACATACCGGTTCTTGACATATTGGACACTTCACCAATGAACTATTCTCCTTCCAATAAAGTACACAGTCATTTACACAAGCCTCATAAGTTACATAATCCATCCCAAGCTCTTTAATAATCTTCTTGATATCTAGAAACTTGGATGGCAGGGTATTACCTTCTCGGGAAGCGACTATTTCATAAATCTAACATTGCGGTAACACCACCTGGCTCAAATTCCATACCGAGTCTTTATGTTGTTCACCATAATCGCAGCGTACATTGGCCAAATGCCTTTAGGCATGAAGGATACAATGGTTCTCTAGTTCTCACCAACGATTTATTTCGATAACACCTCACCTGTTCCAACATTCTCATCAACACCGCTTCTCGTGATTTCATCCATCCCCGCCCTAATATTTTCATCCACATATGCGGTAATATATCCAAACCTGCTGTAAAATCATTATTGGCTACATATTGAGTTGTAGTGTTACGTGTCGCTTTCCAACTTTCCCCATGATAGCGCCATGTTATGTACACCTCTTGCACACCATATTTCAGCAAATGAAATGAGATCTCAAACGATGTAAATAAGCCTTTAGAATTCATAACGTCGACAAGGGCATGAAAACAAAGTACTCCCACCACCATTAATCCTGGAAAACTCTATGAATGACTTCACACCTTGTATGCATATTCTATTAGACTTACGGGGACACTTCATCCATTTCTTGTCCACATAATTTGACATATTACCCTTCAAAATAGATATTTTATTAATATCAAACAAAAATCACTTAGTCCTAGTGGCACAGGCTGTCAGCCCTGCAAGTTAGCCGCGACAGAAACATCCACTCAAAGAAGAGAGAATGAGCTACAAGTAGCTTTTGTAAATCGCCACTAGGATCATGCCATCATGCTCCCATGAGTACATAAAAACCGAACTTATTTATACACAACTTAACATACGAGACTATTATAATCATGCTAATACCAACTTCTATTATAATCAACCAAATAAAATAACTTTAGTCCAAGTGGTACGAGGTTGCCGAAATACACCCAAGTTAGCTTATAGAAACATCCACTCAAAGAAGAGAAATGAGCTACAAGTAGCTTTAAATCTCCACTAGGACCGTTACCATCATGCTCACAGAGTACATAAAACCATACTTATTTATACACAACTTAACATACGATCTATTATAATCATGCTAAGACCAACTTCTATTATCATCAACCAAATAAAATAACTTAGTCCAAGTGGTACAGTGGTGTCAAGCCCCAAAGGTTAGCTTACAAACATCCCCTCAAAGAAGAGAGAATGAGCTACAAGTAGCTTTTGTAAATCTCCACTAGACCGTTACCATCATGCTCACAGTACATAAAACCGAGACTTATTTATACACAACTTAACATACGAGACTATTATAATCATGCTAAGACCAACTTCTATTATAATCAACCAAATAAAATAACTTAGTCCAAGTGGTATTGCAAGCCCTACAAGTTAACGACGAAACATCCTCAAAGAAGAGAGAATGAGCTACAAGTAGCTTTGCGAATAACCACTAGGACTGTTTATCATGTTGCTTACTGAGAATCAGTCAATATCAAAACAAAACTTCCTAACTTAGGTCATCTAAACTTGAAATACTACCTTAACATGAAACTAAAGTTCAATCCATTCATAATAGTAAAACAGAGCAACTTAAAGAATATAATCGCATGTTTCTAGTTGACAACTCAAACAAAACTACAATAAGCAATATAAGTCATCTAAGCCCATACAAACTGGAATTTAGGTGCTCAAAAAGAAGGATTTCTAAATGAGCCGGGTGCACTTTCGTTATCCTATGAAGCGAAGAAATTGCTTTGTTCTTAAGCAATTGACTTACTCATATGATAAAGAGTGTTCCATATCTCATCAAACCTTCAAAAAAATATACAAGACTTTAGCAGTGAATATTACAATTCAATAGGGATATTCATCAGTGTACCTTTATCAACCGAAGACTACGCCTACTCAACTTTATATGCTTAAGGCAAAAAATACAACATGTCTAACATCGGTATGCATCTTTACACCTAAGCACAACACAAAATGAAGTGAAGCCTAATGATGTCAATCAGCACTAACTGCTTATAAACTAGAACTTATTGAAATTAGCTTAAAAACACAAACTAGAAATTAGGTTACAAAGTATAAAGAAAAAAAAAATCTTAGAAATTAACATAAAACCATAAAATCAGTTCAATATTTCGAAACTTATACCTTTCTAAGTCTTCAAAATTCTTCAATCTTCAAGTCTTAAAAATTCTTCAAACCCTAACAGTAAATTAGAAAGAAAAATCGAATTAGATTTATATGAAGAACATTAACAAAAAATAATTCATATCAAACAAATCGTTTTAGATTCACGGATTAAAAAATGGAAAAACTAAAACTAAAAATGAAATAAAGCACTAAACAACAGATCGATTAAAAAAATAAAACCCTAAAAATCGAAAAACTTATAAACGATTAACACTTACACAGATCGATGATAGAAGGTATTGAAAATATTAAACAGATTTGTGTGATGTTTCTCGGATAATACGATCAATGATTCAAAGGTATCTAAACCCTAGTTTCATCGCCTGAAGACGCAGAAAGAAAGAGAGAAAAAAGTTCGATGAAAAGTGAAATCAATTTCACTTCACTGCTACCTTATCCGCACACACTGGAGGAAATATCCTCACGCATAACTAATCATGGGTGGAATATAGTGTTAGTCGTGGAGTCGCTACAAAATTCAAGGTGGATTTAACCCAGTGTGACCAAGCGTGAGTGGCACGCCTATACAAAATTAGTAACGGACTTAAAATTTAGTAACGGCTTCGTCATGTTACGAATTCTTAAAAATTTAGTAACGGTTCCGGCTTGTTACGAAAATTTTGCTAACGCTATTTTGTAACGGAAATTTGTAACTTGCTCCATAGCCGTTACGGCACTATTACTAATCTTGGAATTTGGTGTAGTGGGTGTACGTTTACTTGGAGGCCCGGCAAGTCTGGATGATGGTTTTTGTAGTAGTATTCTTCAATCTCGGGTTGACAAAACCCTCCATCTGATGGAGTGTGTCAAAAATTTAGAAAGCAGCTGTCTCAGGGGTTTTGACGACCTCTGAATCCCCAAAGAATAGGCCATCCCAGGACATATCTGCTGAATTCAAAATATAGACCTCATGGTTAACCTAACTTGCCACCATCATTTTTAATTCATTAAAGGTTAAGAGACACAAAGATACCTGAAGTTTAACCAAGTCACCAAATGAAGCACACAAGATGAATGCAAATAATCTGCGGTGCACGCAGATGATCAAATTGATGGATATGCAGGTATGTCAAACTAATTTGAAACTAAGTCACTTTCATCTTACTCCTAGGCGATAATTAATTTTAGTTTCTCGCCTTGTGTATTTAGATGTCAGAATTTTTAGTGACATACATTTCTTTTTTAACAGAATTGGCCTTTTTGATATACACTTCAACTTGATGCCAAAGATTAATGGAGAAAGCGGTACATTTTCTTATTTGTAGGAACAATAAGAGTGGATTTAATGGGAAACAGTCACTAATTTTCTCGCAGAATTTGATCCAAAGATGTCATAAAATATCTACCATACAAAAGAATTTATTGATAAACACATAGAACAGCTCAATTAAAAACACAGAATTACAAATTTTCTTAACATAGTAGACCTCTATTACAAACATAGTAGCAAAAATGTAGTAATCCATCACTTTGAATACACTAGTACCAAGTCAACTCCGCTACCTAGACTTAGTATAATCAGATGTACATATAAACCACAGCATCCACAGCTACTCGTACTATACAGATTAAAAAAATAATAAATCACCACAAATACAACTGGAGAAAGATTTATCATCAATACAATTTGTTAAAAAAACGTTTTTAAAAATTTAATTAAAAATGCATGAACCATGTTTTGATCTCAAGACCTTATGCTCCCTAGATGTTTTTCATGTGAATGAATAAAACATTAGTCCCATATAGATTAAAACATTTAGAGTTTTAGACTTAAATAACATTGGTTTAGCCTTAAGGGGCATGGCCCTTTGGGTCTTTAGACCTTTGTGTATGGTGGCCTAGACTATGGCAAGGTTTGCCTAAACCTTATTGCATTTCTTATTGCCTTTCCCGTTCGCGCGGTGCTTCGCACGCTCGCTCGGGTGTGGGTGTGGGTGTGTCCGACCCATCCTTTCTTTTTACTGAAATTTACCACACGCTTCTCCCACATGTAAAGAATTTTATTCTTTTTGCCTTCTCATTTTGGATATCCGACAGCCTCGATTAGCATCTTCTTTCACACGTGTCACACGGTTTCTTGACACCTGTACACACTGTTTTCCTCGAGAAGAATCTCGCAAATTTTGAATGCGTGTGCACTGTTCTTTTAACGCGATTTTTTACCTTACTTTTGCAACGTTCGAGATCGTGAATCCCCGCGGACGATCTGTCGTTCTTTGGATTCTCTTCCAACGCTCAACATTTTCTTTCTATAAATACGAGTTGTAAACTTCATTTGTAAAACCATACCTTTCAGAACTCTTCTCTTCTGAAATTCTTCTTCTTTTCTTATGCTTAAACAATTTTTTTAAGTTTACGAACATAAAATCGAGTTCTTATCTTAAACAAGTTGTAGTTTACAAAAACATAATTTTGTATAACTACTTCTTTGTTTACAGAAATTAGTTTACAGAAACTTTGTTTAACAGAAATTAGTTTACAGAAATATCATATTTTACAGAAACATAAATTGGTTTTTATCTGAAACTGGTTGTAGTTTCGATTTGTGTTTTTGTTTTTCATTTTTGCTTCCAAGTTCTAAGGGTTCTCTCTGTGTATGCTACACATAGAGGAGAACTAACAGTAGTTGTATCCTAGAGGTAATTTTTTAATTGCTATTGCATCTCAGAGGAGTAGCAGGCAATATTACCTTTAGCTCAGCGTATCTCATACGTGCCTCTACTAATTTTATTGAGTTATTTGTAACTACTATCAGTGTAATCTAAGTATTATTTCCCATTTGCATTCGATTATTGTAATTAATTCCAACAATCTAAAGGTAATAACGTGCCTTATTGTAATATTGTAATACTGTAATATTCGTTGTTGTAAGAACATGGGAAAGAATACTGTAGAAAACCACCAAAGTTCAGTGGTAAGGACTTTAATAGATGGCAGTCTAAAATGCTATTCTTCCTAAACGACCAAATGTTAGATGGATATGCTTTAGAAAACCCTCGAGAAAACTTCATCGCCGTGGTAATGAAGATAAATTGGACAGGTGGAATAGGAAGAATTATTTGTGCAAGAATCATATTCTTAACTGTCTTGATGACTCTTTGTACGACTTCTATAATGCAAAAGAATATTTTAATGCTTTTGATTTATGGGAAGCTCTAGAAGAAAAATATCATGCTGAAGCTGCTGGAAGTAAGAAGTTCTTGATGGCTAAGTTCTTAGAATATAACATGACTGACGAAAGCCTGTGGTAGAACAGTTCGTCGAACTTAAACTCCTCATCAGCGAGATTCTTGCTGAAGGCATGACTTTTGATGAAGCTCTACAAGTATCGGCTGTGATTGAAAAGCTTCCACCCTCATGGAGCGAATACAAGAGGAGGTCACGTTCACAAGACTCGTGAAATCACCATGGTGGAGCTTGTAAAAGATCCAGGTTGAGGAGCTTATGTGAAGCAAGGACAAGAGCATGATGCTGAGCAAAAACATGTCCAACAAAGCTCATGTTTTGGACGATAAAGTCGTTTCAAAGAAAACTCCTGGAGAATCCAGCAAAATGGGTAATAGACGTAACAGACGTCGAAACCCAGAGGTAACAATTTTAAGCCTAGGGGTGGTGTCACTAAGCACACCATCAAAGGCGACTGTTTTAATTGTGGTAAACCTGGACATATGGCTAAAGACTGTAAGGCCCCTAAAAGGATCAATTATGATCCAAAACAGAAAAATAAGGCAAACATAGTAGATGACTCTGGATATTTCACTGGGCATGGTGTCCTAAGTCGACCTTGTCTCTAGTATGACTAATGTGAGAGACTGGTGGCTTGATTAGGAGCCACCAAGCATGTATGTAAATTCAAAATGCTTTCTCCTCCTATGCCATAGTAGGAGATGATGAGAAACTGTTCATGGGAAACTCTTCCACCGCGAAAGTGGTGGGGAAAGGTCGAACTGAAGCTAACTTCCTGGGAAAAACTCTCACATTGAATGACGTATTTTACGTCCCGGACATATGCAAAAACCTTATCTCGAAACCATCTTACTAGGAAAAGGTTTTAAGATTGTTGCTTGAATCAAATATTGTTGTTATTTCTAAGCATGGTGAATTCGTAGAAAAGGTTATGTTACCGATAACATGATTAAGCTTAGTGTATCTGATTTGAAATTGAATGTAAATGCATCTTCTTCTACTTATGTTTGTGACTTTTCACATGTTTGGCATGATAGACTTGGACATGTTAATCTCAAATCTCTAGAAAGACTTGCTAATTTAGGTTGCATACCAAAAATAAACTTTGATAAAAATCAAAGATGTGAAATCTTTGTTGAATCTAAATATACAAGAAAACCGTTTAATAAAAGGATTGAACGTAAAACAGTTCCTTTGGAACTAATACACTCGGATTTAGGAGATTTGAAATCAACACCAACAAGAGGTGGTAGAAAATGGTACATCACTTTTATATATGATTACTCATGATACTGTCAGGTTCATCTTCTTAGAAGTAAAGATGAGGCCTTAGAGGCTTTCAAGTTTTATAAACTCGAAGTAGAAAACCAAAAAGTAGTTAAAATTAAAACTCTTAGGTCAGACCGTGGCGGTGAGTATGTGATACCCATAGGTGAGTTTTGTAAACATAATGGAATCATTCATGAAACAACTGCACCATATTCACTAGAATCGAATGGTGTAGCTGAAAAAAAAAAATAGAACACTCATAGATATGGTAAATGCTATGTTGACAAGTTCATGTGGTTATCTTCGAACTTGTGGGGGGGAAGCTATCCGCTGCTTGCTATATTTTGAACCGAGTTCCATTTAAAAAATCTGATAAAACTCCTTATGAATTGTGGAATGGTAAACAACCTTCCTATGCATACTTTAAAGTGTGGGGGTGTTTGGCCAAGGTGGCCATTCCTCTTCCCAAGAAAACTAAAATAGGACCTAAAACAGTCGATTGTGTTTTCTTAGGGTATCCTGAGCATACAATTGCATACAGGTTCATGGTCATCAATTCTGACCATAATAACATTGGTCAGAACACCATATTGGAATCTAGAGATGCTGTGTTTTATGAACACATATTTCCTTTAAGGTCTGGACCTCGGAAAAGGGTCCATGATGACCTCCCTGATGTTCCATCGAATAGTCAAACTCCAACTTTGGAGTATGAGATCAACCAAGAAGAAGTAAGAGGGTTAGAACTGAAACAAGTTTTGGCCCAGATTTTGACTCTTACGGTAGAGTCTGAACCCCAAACCTACAAGGAAGCTATGACTTCTCCGAATCTCCTTTTGGGAAGAAGCCATTAAATGAATGGGAGTCCATTCAAAAAACGAAACTTGGGAGCTTGTAGACTTGCCTCCTGGAAGTAAATCCATAGGTTGCAAATGGGTGTTCAAAAGGAAACTTAGAACAGATGGAACTATAGATAAATATAAAGCTAGGTTGGTAGCTAAAGGCTATAGACAACGGAAGGATTAGATTTCTTCGATACTTATTCACCGCAGTCTCTAATCACCTCGATTAGGATGTTGATTGCTATAGCTTCAATTTACGATTTGCATATACATCAGATGGATGTTAAAACTGCATTTTTATATGGTGATTTGAATGAAGAAATTTATATGGACCAACCTGAAGGCTTTATTGTAAAAGGTTGTGAAAACAAAGTTTGCAAGTTGAACAAATCTCTGTACGGTTTTAAAACAAGCACCTAAATGTTGGCATGAAAAATTTGATCATGTTATGATAACTAATGGCTTCAAGGTTAATGAATCTGATAAATGTGTTTACATTAAATCTGTGAATGATTCACATGTTATTGTATGCCTATATGTTGATGATATGCTCATATTAGGCATTAACCTTGATATTATTAATACCATTAAAAGCATGCTTAGAGATAATTTTGACATGAAAGACTTAGGCCCTACTGATGTAATCTTAGGGATGAAAATCAGAAAGATGTCTGATGGATATAGTCTTAGTCAATCTCATTATCTTGAAACCGTATTACTAAAGATTTAATTATGAAAATGCTAAACCTGCATCTACTCCTTTTGATCCCACTTGTAAATTGAAAAAGAACAAGGGTAAGGGTATTGATCAACTTGATTATTCTCACATTATTGGTTGTCTTATGTATTTGATGAACTGTACAAGACCTGATATTGCTTACTTTGTGAGTAGATTAAGCAAGTATACTTGCAACCAGTAGATCACTGAATGCTCTCTTCGAGTTTTACGTTACCTGAGAGGGACCTCAAACTATTGCTTAAGTTTTGGGAAGTATCTGCTGTATGGAAGGGTATTGTGATGCTAATGGATATCGATCAAGAGTGCAAGTCTACTAGTGGGTACATATTCTTACTTGGAGGTGCGTGTGTCTCATGGAAGTCTACCAAACAGACATGTATAGCTAAATCCACTATGGAGTCTGAATTTATAGCCTTGGAAAAAGCTGGAGAGGAAGCTGAATGGATACGATGTTTCTGGGGAGGAATTCCACTCGCACAAGCTTTGTGTCTTCAATCGCAATCCACTGTGACAGTAAAGCTGCTCTTGGTTGCGCAAAGAACAATGTATACAACGGAAAGTCTATACATATACGAAGAAGACACAAGACGGTGAAACAACTACTCTCTACTGGTATTATCTCGATAGACTTTGTAAAATCCAAAGATAATCTTGCAGATCCTTTGACGAAAAGCTTAACCAAGAGGAAGTTAAATTTACATCGACGGGGATGGGACTTAAGCTCATTGAATAAATCACCATGAAGGATACTCAACTTTGTGATTGGATTTCCAAGATCAAGGTTCAATGAGACAACTAATTTATGGTGATATTAGGGAAAGCACTATCTTTGTCCCTCCTATAGTGAATCGGATAGTGATGATGCTCGCCTAGAAATAAAGGATGATCTTTTGCGATCTTAATGGGTACCATGGCTTGATTAAAGCGGGGTGTGGCAGACACTCTTTATGGACTCACCTTTATGGATGTTGGAAGTGGGGCACGCTTCACTATGAGAATTTGAGCTGATTCTCTAGAGACATTCATTAAGTCCGGGATTTTAACCCACGGCCAAAATGGGCACAACCGCAAGAGCTTGGAAGCTGTTTTTATCGGTTGAGGCATCAAGTGTGGATGTTATTTTTGAATTGCATTCATTGTTGGCGGTTCAAGACATTGCGTTCACCGTATCAACAATCAGTTCAGGTAACCTCTCACTAAGTTAAGGTTCAATCTTTGGGATACCTTAGCCTATATTGTTTCCTTATGTTTTCTCGTGTTTTATCGACATGTTTTATTATTCATGTGGGGGATTGTTAGAAAAAAAAAGTTTTAAAAAATTTAATTAAAAATGCATGAACCATGTTTTGATCCCAAGACCTTATGCTCCTAGATGTTTTTTCATGTGAATGAATAAAACATTAGTCCCATATAGACTAAAACATTTAGAGTTTTAGACTTAAATAGCATTGGTTTAGCCTTAAGGGGCATGGCCCTTTGGGTCTTTAGACCTTTGTGTATGGAGAAAGCCCTAGACTATGGCAAGGTTGCCTAAACCTTATTGCATTTCTTATTTCCTTTCCGTTCGCGCGGTAAGCTTCAGACAAAGCACACACGCTCGCTCGGCCTCGGAGCTCGGGCGCGCGAGGGCGTGGGCGTGAGGTGGTGTGGGTGTGGGTGTATCCGACCCATCCTTTCTTTTTACTGAAATTTACCACACGCTTCTCCCACACATGTAAAGAATTTTATTCTTTGCCTTCTCAGTTTTGGATATCCGACAGCCTCGAAGCATCTTCTTTCACGCGTGTCACACGGTTTTCTGACACACCTGTACACACTTTTTCCTCGAGAAGAATCTCGCAAATTTTTAATGCGTGTGCACTGTTCTTTTAACGCCGATTTTACTTTTACTTTTGCAACGCTCGAGATGCTTGAATCACGGACAGTCTGTCGTGCTTTGGATTCTCTTCCAACGTTCAACATTTTTTCTTTCTATAAATACGAGTTGTAAACTTCATTTGTAAACCATACCTTTCAGAACTCTTCTCTTAAGAAATTCTTCTTCTTTTCTTATGCTTTCGAAACAATTTCTTTTAAGTTTACGTAAACATAAAATCGAGTTCTTATCTTAAACAAGTTGTAGTTTACAAAAACATAATTTTGTATAACTACTTCTTTGTTTACGTAAATTAGTTTGAAACTTTGTTTAACGAGAAATTAGTTTACGAAATATCATATTTTTGAAACATAAATTGGTTTTTATCTGAAACTGGTTGTAGTTTCGATTTGTGTTTTTGTTTTTCATTTTTGCTGCCAAGTTCTAAGGGTTCTCTCTGTGTATGCTACACATAGAGGAGAACTAACAGTAGTTGTATCCTAGAGGTAATTTTTTAATTGCTATTGCATCTCGGAGAGTGGCGAGTAATATTACCTTTAGCTCAACAGATCTCACGTTACTTCTACTAATTTTATTGAGTTATTTGTAGCTACTATCAGTGTAATATAAGTATTATTTCCCATTTGCATTCGATTATTGTAATTAATTCCAACAATCTAAAGGTAATAACGTCCTTATTGTAATATTGTAATATTGTAATATTCGTTGTTGTAAGAACATGGGAAAGAATATCAGAAAACCACCAAAGTTCAGTGGTAAGGACTTTAAGAGATGGCAGTCTAAAATGCTATTCTTCCTAAACGACCAAAGGTTAGATGGATATGCTTTAGAAAAACCTAGAAAACTTCATCGCCATGGTAATGAAGATAAATTGGACAGGTGGAATAGGAAGAATTATTTGTGCAAGAATCATATTCTTAACTCACTTGATGACTCTTTTGTATGACTTATAATGCAAAAGAATATTTTAATGCTTTTGATTTATGGGAAGCTCTAGAAGAAAAATATCATGTCAAGTCTGCTGGAAGTAAGAAGTTCTTGATGGCTAAGTTCTTAGAATATAACATGACTGATCAAAAGCTCGTGGTAGAACAGTTCGTCGAACTTCAAACTCCTCATCAGCGAGATTCTTGTCAAGGCATGACTTTTGATGAAGCTCTACAAGTATCGGTGATTGAAAAGCTTCCACCCTCATGGAGCAATACAAGAGGAGGTCGCGACACAAGACTCGTGAAATCACCATGGTGGAGCTTGGAAAAAGATCCAAAGTTGGAGGAGCTTATGAAGCAAGGACAAGAGCATGATGCTGAGCAAAAACATGTCCAACAAAGCTCATGTTTTGGACGATAAAGTCGCTTCAAAGAAAACTCCGGAGAATCCAAAGAAATGGGTAATAGACGTAATAACGCCGAAAACCCAGGGTAACAATTTTAAGCCTAGGGGTGGTGTCACTAAGCACACCATCAAAGGCGACTGTTTTAATTGTGGTAAACCTGGACATATGGCTAAAGACCGTATAAGGCCCCTAAAAGGATCAATTATGATCCAAAACAAAAAATAAGGCAAACATAGTAGATGACTCGGATATTTCACTGGCATGGTGTCTGGAAGTCGACCTTGTCTCTAGTATGACTAATGTGAGAGACTGGTGGCTTGATTCTGGAGCCACCAAGCATGTCTCAGAAAATTCAGAATGCTTTCTCCTCCTATGCCATAGTAGGAGATGATGAGAAACTGTTCATGGGAAACTCTTCCACCGCGAAAGTGGAAAGGAAAGGTCGAACTGAAGCTAACTTCGGAAAAACTCTCGCATTGAATGACGTATTTTACGTCCCAAACATATGCAAAAACCTTATCTCAGAAACCATCTTACTAGGAAAAGGTTTTAAGATTGTTGCTGAATCAAATATTGTTGTTATTTCTAAGCATGGTGAATTCGTAGGAAAAGGTTATGTTACCGATAACATGATTAAGCTTAGTGTATCTGATTTGAAATTGAATGTAAATGCATCTTCTTCTGCTTATGTTTGTGACTTTTCACATGTTTGGCATGATAGACTTGGACATGTTAATCTCAAATCTCTAGAAAGACTTGCTAATTTAGGTTGCATACCAAAAATAAACTTTGATAAAAATCAAAGATGTGAAATCTTTGTTGAATCTAAATATACAAGAAAACCGTTTAATAAAAGGATTGAACGTAAAAAAGAGTTCCTTTGGAACTAATACACTCGGATTTAGAGATTTGAAATCAACACCAACAAGAGGTGGTAGAAAATGGTACATCACTTTTATATATGATTACTCATGATATCACAGGTTCATCTTCTTAGAAGTAAAGATGAGGCCTTAGAGGCTTTCAAGTTTTATAAACTCGAAGTAGAAAACCAAAAAGTAGTTAAAATTAAAACTCTTAGGTCGTGACCGTGGCGGTGAGTATGTGATACCCATAGGTGAGTTTTTGTAAACATAATGGAATCATTCATGAAACAATCGCACCATATTCACCAGAATCAAATGGTGTAGTTGAAAGAAAAATAGAACACTCATAGATATGGTAAATGCTATGTTGACAAGTTCAGGGTTATCTTCGAACTTGTGGGGGAAGCTATCCGCTCGCTTGCTATATTTTGAACCGAGTTCCATTTAAAAAATCTGATAAAACTCCTTATGAATTGTGGAATGGTAACAACCTTCCTATGCATACTTTAAAGTGTGGGGGTGTTTGGCCAAGGTGGCCATTCCTCTTCCCAAGAAAACTAAAATAGGATAAAACAGTCGATTGTGTTTTCTTAGGGGTATCCCTGAGCATACAATTGCATACAGGTTCATGGTCATCAATTACGACCATAATAACATTGGTCGAACACCATATTGGAATCTAGAGATGCTTGTGTTTTATGAACACATATTTCCTTTAAGGTCCTGGACCTCGGAAAAGGGTCCATGATGACCTCCGGATGTTCCATCGACTAGTCAAACTCCAACTTTGGAGTATGAGACTGAACCAAGAAGAAGTAAGAGGGTTAGAACTCAAAACAAGTTTTGGCCCAGTTTTTTGACTCTTACGGTAGAGTCTGAACCCCAAACCTACAAGGAAGCTATGACTTCTCCAGAAGCTCCTTTCTGGGAAGAAGCTTCATTAAATGAATGGGAGTCCATTCAAAGAAACGAAAAACTTGGGAGCTTGTAGACTTGCCTCCTGGAAGTAAATCCATAGGTTGCAAATGGGTGTTCAAAATGAAACTTAGAACAGATGGAACTATAGATAAATATAAAGCTAGGTTGGTAGCTAAAGGCTATAGACAACTGGAAGGATTAGATTTCTTGGATACTTATTCACCAAGATCTAGAATCACCTCGATTAGGATGTTGATTGCTATAGCTTCAATTTATGATTTGCATATATATCGGATGGATGTTAAAACTGCATTTTATATGGTGATTTGAATGAAGAAATTTATATGGACCAACCTCAAGGCTTTATTGTAAAAGGTTGTGAAAACAAAGTTTGCAAGTTGAACAAATCTCTGTGCGGTTTAAAACAAGCACCTAAACAAAGGCATGAAAAATTTGATCATGTTATGATAACTAATGGCTTCAAGGTTAATGAATCTTATAAATGTGTTTACATTAAATCTGTGAATGATTCACATGTTATTGTATGCCAATATGTTGATGATATGCTCATATTAGGCAGTAACCTTGATATTATTAATACCATTAAAAGCATGCTTAGAGATAATTTTGACATGAAAGACTTAGGCCCTACTGATGTAATCTTAGAGATTAAAATCAGAAAAATGTCTGATGGATATAGTCTTAGTCAATCTCATTATGCTGAAACCGTACTAAAGAGATTTAATTATGAAAATGCTAAACCTGCATCTACTCCTTTTGATCCCACTTGTAAATTGAAAAACAACAAGGGTAAGGGTATTGATCAACTTGAGTATTCTCGCATTATTGGTTTCTTATGTATTTGATGAACTGTATAAGACCTGATATTGCTTACTCTGTGAGTAGATTAAGCAGGTATACTTGCAACCCAGCAGGATCACTGGAATGCTCTCTTCGAGTTTTACTTACCCGAGAGGGACCTCAAACTATTGCTTAAGTTTTGGGAAGTATCCTGCAGACTTTGGAAGGGTATTGTGATGCCAACTGGATATCGACTCAGAAGAGTGCAAGTCTACTGAGTGGGTACATCTTCTTACTTGGAGGTGCGTGTGTCTCATGGAAGTCTACCAAAGGACATGTATAGCTAAATCCACGATGAGTCTCAATTTATAGCCTTGGAAAAAGCTGGAGAGGAAGCTGAATGGATATGATGTTTCCTGGGAGGAATTTCACTCTGGCCCAAGCCTGTTTCTTCAATCGCAATCCACTGTGACAGCAAAAGTCGCTCTTGGTTGCGCAAAGAACAATGTATACAACGGAAAGTCTATACATATACGAAGAAGACACAAGACGGTGAAACAACTACTCTCTACTGGTATTATCTCGATATACTTTGTAAAATCCAAAGATAATCTTGCAGATCCTTTAACGAAAGGCTTAACCAGAGAGGAAGTTAAATTTACATCGAGGGGGATGGGACTTAAGCTCATTGAATAAATCACCATGAAGGATACTCAACCTTGTGATTGATTTCCAAGATCAAGGTTCAATGAGACAACTAATTTATGGTGATATTGGGAAAGCACTATCTTTGTCCCTCCCTATGGTGTAATCTGCGATAGTCTTCCAGAAATAAAGGATGATCTTTTGCGATCTTAATGGGTACCATGGCTTTGATTAAAGCGGGGTGTGGCGGACACTCTTTATGGACTCACCTTTGTGGATGTTGGAAGTGGGGCCGCTTCCTGGAGAATTTGAGCTGATTCTCTAGAGACATTCATTAAGTCCTGGATTTTAGCCCACGGCCAAAATGGGGCACAACCGCAAGAGCTTGGCAGTTTTTCATCGGTTGAGGCATCAAGTGTGGATGTTATTTTTGAATTGCATTCATTGTTGGCGGTTCAAGACATTGCGTTCACCGTATCAACAAGCAGTTCAGGTAACCTCTCACTAAGTTAAGGTTCAATCTTTGGGACACCTTAGCCTATATTGTTGCCTTATGTTTTCTCGTGTTTTATCGACATGTTTTATTATTCATGTGGGGGGATTGTTAGAAAAAACGTTTTTAAAAAATTTAATTAAAAATGCATGAACCATGTTTTGATCCCAAGACCTTATGCTCCCTAGATGTTTTCATGTGAATGAATAAAACATTAGTCCCATATAGACTAAAACATTTAGAGTTTTAGACTTAAATAGCATTGGTTTAGCCTTAAGGGTATGGCCCTTTGGGTCTTTAGAACTTTGTGTATGGGGAAAGCCCTAGACTATGGCAAGGTTGCCTAAACCTTATTGCATTTCTTATTGCCTTTCCCATTCGCACGGTGCTTCGCACAGAATCACGCACGCTCGCTCGGATCGGGCTTGGGCTCGTTCGTGGGAGTGGGAGTGGGAGTGGGTGTGGGTGTGGGTGTGGGTGTGGGTGTGGGTGTGGGTGTATCCGACCCATCCTTTCTTTTTGACTCAAATTTACCACACGCTTCTCCCACACATGTAAAGAATTTTATTCTTTGCCTTCTCGGTTTTGGATATCCCACAGCCTCGAGAAGCATCTTCTTTCACACGTGTCACACGGTTTTCTTGACACCCATATACACTTTTTCCTCGAGAAGAATCTCAAGAAATTTTTAATGCGTGTGCACTGTTCTTTTAACGCGATTTTTACCTTACTTTTGCAACGCTCGAGATGCGTGAATCACGGACAGTCTGTCGTCTTTGATTCTCTTCCAACGTTCGAACATTTTCTTTCTATAAATACGAGTTGTAAACTTCATTTGTAAACCATACCTTTGAGAACTCTTCTCTTGAAATTCTTCTTCTTTTCTTATGCTTTCGTAAACAATTTCTTTTTAAGTTTACGAAACATAAAATCGAGTTCTTATCTTAAACAAGTTGTAGTTTACAAAAACATAATTTTGTATAACTACTTCTTTGTTTACGTTTCTGGCTTTGTTTAACAGAAATTAGTTTACGTAAATATCATAGTTTACGAAACATAAATTTTTTTATCCGAACGGTTGTAGTTTCGATTTGTGTTTTTGTTTTTCATTTTTGCTTGCCAAGTTCTAAGGGTTCTCTCTGTGTATGCTACACATAGAGGGAAAACTAACAGTAGTTGTATCCTGGAGGTAATTTGTTAATTGCTATAGCATCTCGTAGGAGTAGCAGTAATATTACCTTTTAGCTCATTATCTCATACGTGCCTCTACTAATTTTATTGAGTTATTTGTAACTACTATCAGTGTAATCTAAGTATTATTTCTCATTTGCATTCGATTATTGTAATTAATTCCAACACAATTTGCATTACACCCTTTTCTCGATCCATACTATTTCTTAGGCAAACTTGATATATTCCTAGTTAAACGGATCCTAAAACCTTCACATGAAGCTCAATTACTTAACCTATAAAATACAAATGGCATACAGATATTATCACAATCACAAACAGTAAACTTGGTAGATCTATGGTGAGAAATCAGCAAAAATTAAAAGACACCCATTGTCAAACTAGAAAAACCCATCCAAACATCTAAACAAAACAGTCAACTCAACGAATCACTCCAATAAACCGTACCAAAGTCAGCTGGATAGAAAATAATAATGGGTAGGAAAAAAATATTCAAACCTGTTATTTTGATGGATGGTAAATCTTCTTCTATAAAAACAATTTTCATCGATAGAAGAAATATATCATCTTCTTCGGCTAGACAACAGAGTTCGAACAAAGGGAAAAAAGGCGAAAGGGAAGGACAGGGTGTATGTTGAGATTGAATTAGAGAGATTTTCGCTGAAATGATTCAGAGATATTTATAGGGTTCTTTGTTATTAGAGAAAGTAGTAATCGTAGCAGAAGAGAGAGACACGCGTTAAGTGGATTAGAGATACGCGTTATATGTGCTGAAATATGTTCTTGGACCCGGCCCATTATATGTTGTGCTCATATTTGTGTGGGAAAAAGGCCGCCCAATGGTTTCTCAAAAGAACCCTCATTTGGGGCATACATATGGATGACCCTAATTAGTGGGGGTGATAAGGGGTGTCTAATGAGTTGTTAAATTACTTAAATACCATTGATTAATTAATTAATTTGTAACATTATTTTTATTATAATTTCTAATTTTATTTTGGGCTTTTTACAAATCTAGGCCTTTTTTTTTTATGGTTTACAAAATTAAGCCTGTTTTTTTATTTCTTACAAAATTAGGCCTTATTTGACCAAAAACAGTGGATGGAAAGTTAGATGCCGTTATCTACCAGCTGTCAAAAATTTCCCATCTCAAATGACGTTTTAGTCCTTCAAAGCTCCATCAACTACACAGATTGCCTATCAAAGCGAACGGCTATGATTTCCTATACAGAGTACATGCGTAAGAGATATGGACACCAACAATATTAGTTGATACATGCTCTTCTTGCCAACTCATTGGCATGAACCCATTCCACCTTCCTGCTTCCTGACCGGATAAACAAGAGCACCTCTTTTCATTATCTTACGTCTTATTAAATCTTCCATCCACAACACCTTCTTCCACTGATTCAACACTTCAAACAGTTTCAGACCAAACAACATACACAATCAGCTCCGGTAACAAACAGTGCCTTTGCTCAGTCTGTTTACAACCATGACCAAGGCAACAACACCTTCCTTACCATCACAACCAACTACCACCACTGCAGATTCAATCGAACAACACTTCTGGTATCAACTTCAGACCGAATACAACTAAAATCTTCATTGATATAAACCCTAACTTGGTTGTTGTCTTAATCTTCATTGAAATTTCGATAACTGCCCAAACGACCAACACACTAAAACCCCCAAATACCCATTGTTGCTACTTTGAAATCACGAACTGCAGAGACCCCATGATGCATATTTGAACGCCGCTTGTAGAATATAGGTTCGTTGTTCTTCTCTTGATAACTGCAGACACAAGCCATCATCACCAAAAACTATTTAATCACCTGATTTCATATCTCAGTTCCTTTCCCCCAGCTCAAGAATTTGTCAACGAGCCATACAATTTCAGACCACATCAAACCCTGAGCTCCCAAAATCTGTTGATCCACTGTTGACATAAACTGGAATAGTTGGCTTGAACCTCAACCACACCACATATCGAACTCAAACTATCTTAAGTTTGTACCATCTTCTCCTTGTGCTGTTGATTGCTCTCCAAAACCAGAAACCCATCGATGTTGATGTGTAAACACCATCGATTCAACCATTTTCATCTCCTTCTGGAACCTTGATGCTATCAATTCTTAATATGAGAATCAAACTACCAAGAATAATACAGATTTGCATCTAGAAATCCTCAAAATAGATCCATTTAAGAACCCCCAAATTCAGTTAATGTTTTTGTTGTAGAATGACTATCACTGCCTGCGAATCTTCACATACCGGTGTTCCTGGTGGTGCTAACACCAGCCCCATCTAACTGTTAATTGCATCCCTCTGCGAAGTCTTGATCTCCGTTATGGAATGGAAGATGAAAGAAACTACTTGAATGAGAAATGAAATTTTAGGATGAACTTGTCTCTCGCGCATTTTCTCAAACACCTTGGTGATGATTCGTGAACTCCATGTATCTCCTTCCATGCATTAAATTCGATATTTAACATCAACCCAACTTCTTAATCTGTCTTAAACACTCAAACCACACCTTAATATTCTACCACCAGATGAATAACTTATCTCTCTAACACCTTCTTCTACAACTATAACCTCCTCCTTTGTAGACATCATTGTTGAACAATTTCCACTACTTAATTTTGTTCCTTCAATTTGATTTATACCATCGGTAGACGATGACTTCATCTCTCAAATACCTTATTTTTATTTTAGAAATTGAGTCTCCTCTACAGCTGATCCAATAACTATAACATGCTTACAATCAGATAAAAATTACTAAAAACAGAAGTGGGTTTCTGCCAAACCTTTATTTGAACTGTTTTTTTCGTTTCGTCATCTTCATCACCACTAAATCTTCAATCCGATTCAATCTCTTCTAAACATCCACGAGTAACGTTAATTAGGTTTGATTTGTGAAAAAACCCTAAGTAATTTCTTGATTTTTGCAGAAGAAAAAACTGATTTAGAAGATCCAGAGAGATCCAGCGAGAAGAAGGAAAAAGAAAATGAGAATCGATCTTAGATTAGGATGGACGAGAATCACCAAGGTAGTGATACACATATAGAAAGGTTATTTTGGTAAACTCAACAAGTTCACGAGATCTCCCTGTACGAGATTTTGGCGAGTTGTTGACTAGTCAAACATGAGATATTGACTGAGATAACGGATCTGGATGGAATCCGTTCAATAGCTTAGATTTGTAAGAAATAAAAAAGAGGCTTAGATTTGAAAACGAGGTCCGAACATGGCCTATAATTGTATATATTCCTTTTTTTTCTAATTTTTTTTTTCTTCTAATTTTGAATTTTTTTTTTCTTTCTTTTCTTATTGCATGGAAAATTTTTTTTACGACAATTACAGAGCAAAGTTCGGCTAAAAATAAAAACAAAAATATTAGCCGAACTTCTCTTTTTTTCATCCTGAAAGTGTCAATGAACAGTTCGGCTAATAATTAAACACGAAGATGTTAGCCGAACTTCACTTATGAAGAATAATATTAAGTTTGGATGTCCTATTTTTTTTATCGAATCTGCCGAACCTAAGTATGCTTTCATAAAACACAAGTTCGGCTGACATATTATCAGTCGAACCTATGTATGTTTAGGTTCGGCATATCACTTGTCCGCCGAACTTAGATTCGTAAATAAAAAAATTTAACAATTTTTTTTTTAAAAGTTAAAAATGATTTTATTTTTAACTTAGATTCGGCTAAGAAATGTAATTACTTTTTCCACAGATTAGGTATTGTTATTCAGAAAGGAGTTGGAGCCCAGTTGGTTGCCAGGATTCCTTCTAGTTTTCTGAAATGATTTTATTGTTTACTACATATTTATTATATATATTTATTAAAAAAATTATATTTTAATGTTTTTTTTAAAGTTAAATATTAAATTAAAAAATAAAACATATTTTTTTAAGAAAATATTTTTTTAATTAAAAAATATAAATAATAAGGGTATTTTTGCCTTTATGAAAAATGGCTAGATAAGGGGCTCCCTAGAAACACTATTTCCACTCGTGTTTTTGTCTTATTCAAGAGGCCCCAAAATCTTAGGGTATGCCCCAAATGATGGTTCTTTCAAAATTAGAAAATATAAAACGTGTCCTGCGGACCTAATGACGTCAACTTTGATAGGCGTATAGGCACCCTTTTTTTTGTGCCATAGCACAATTTCTTAACGTGTTCTAATATGAAATTCTATATTTTTTATTTGATTTTATTTAAATATCGGATGTTTGTTCCACTATATTAATATCGGTCCGCGATTTATAACCCCAAAGGTGTCACTATCCATCCACAACAAACCCATCAAAACAAAAGTAACACAAAAACCGCAAAAGACAAAATTTTGATGAAACCAAAATTTGGTTTGATCATAAAATTTGATGAAACCTCGTAGAATTTGACGAAACCAATTTTTGGTTTCATCATAAAATTTGATGAAACCAATTTTTTGTTTCATCATAAAATTTAATGAAACCAATTTTGAAATTTTGGTTTTTTGTATTAATTTTTCAAAATTTGAGGATTTTGTATCAATTTAGTTTAAGATGGAATTTTAATGAATCCCAACATTTGAGTGGGGTTTTTGTACCACAAATTTGGTCACCTTGGGTTTTTATGACTAGTTTTGTATTAATATATATATTGCTTTTCTTTTTTTTTTGGTAAGGAAAGCTAGACACAAAGGAAGCTAGCTAGTTGCGTCTAACCAGAGAAAAGCAATTTCAGCTGGTAGATGCTGAGTAGTCCACATAGCCTGGACGTTGTGAGAAAGAGCATAGCTTGCAAGTGAATGTGCAGCAGAGTTCGCTTCTTCAGGAATGAATTTGAATTCACTTGTACTGAGATTAGTTATGAGCTCTTTTATCATGTCTTGAATCCTCCAAATTCTCCAAGGTGGTTTCTTCATAGCTCCTGTGACACATTTAACAACAATTTGACAGTCTCCTTCAATTAAAACATCTTGAAACCCTGGCTGAGTTGCTAATTCAATTGCCAAGAGAAATCCATCCACTTCTGCAAAAATAGATATGTCAGATCTTCCTAACCGAGTGGAAGCTCCACAATAAATTTGGTTGTGATCTCTTGCGATAGCTGCACAGGCATAATCTCCGTTTTTCAATGTCGCATGTACATTAATCTTGATGTAGGATGGCTCAAGTGCCTTCCATTCTCGACCCACCTCCAGAAATAAACTAGAACATAGCTATTTGGAGAGCACCATTCACAGTATTCTGTTTATTTTCAAAGACTCTCTCGTTCCTTAGCCTCCATATAGCCCAGCAGATAACTATTCTGAGAGAAATTGAATAATGGTTGTCGTTCCTCTATAACCACAGTTGTATGAGAGAAGAGATTGTTATATCGGTATTACCTTGAATTCTCAGGTCAAGGGGGGATGTGAAGCACATGATCAATTGTTCCAGCAGCATTACTGCACATGCTGCAGTCTATATCAACACTCCAACCTTCCGAGATACTGCAATTCCGTTGCGCAACACTCTCCAGATGAAGTTTTTTATTTTTGGAGCAGTTTTGTTGTTTCTCCAGAATTTTTTCAATGGGAAACTAAATCCATCGTAGCTGGAAGCTTCACCTTTATTTTCTTGTGTCATTTTTTGGAAAGATT
Source organism: Papaver bracteatum (assembly GCA_023529315.1). Taxonomy (NCBI): domain Eukaryota; kingdom Viridiplantae; phylum Streptophyta; class Magnoliopsida; order Ranunculales; family Papaveraceae; genus Papaver; species Papaver bracteatum. The sequence goes on along the minus strand of JAJJWX010004799.1, from coordinate 24,293 downwards.
GTGAAGTAAATCACCATGAGGGGTGAGTTTCCAAATTAACTGATCACGAGACTTACGTACCATTTATCTGAAGAGAAAGGATCTGACTTGTTGTGTAAGGGTCCATTAACTCTTGAATTATATCTTTTTTCCAATGGCATGTGTTGGGTTCAATAAGTTTCTTTACACAGTTGACTTTTGGGTGATGCTCAGAGTCTCTTGTTGTCACTAGAGATGAAATGTTCATAATCCAGGAATCCTCAAAAATGCTAATATGTTCTCCATCCCTAACTATCCACATACAACCTTTATGTAGCAATTTTCTGTTGTCCATAATTGCAGACCAAGTGCTGGAGCATGTTGAAATTTTCTTATCACTCCAGAAATTCTTTTCTCTTAGGTATTTTGCAACCAATAGTCTTTCCCATAAGCTCTCCCGATCTTTAAGAAATCTCCATTCTAGCTTTGCAACTAAAGCTTGATTTAAATCACTTTCCTAGTCCTCCCTTCTCCTTAGGCAAATTAAACCATTCCCACTTAAGAAAATGCATTTTCCTTTTGTCCCTGCTATAACCCCACCAAAAGTCTCTAATGATATGAGAGAGCTTGTTTAGGACAGTTTTAGGAATAAGAGAGGTAGACATGAAGTATACAGGGATCAATGCTAACATTGATTGTATGAGTGTTGTTCTTCCAGCATGTGACAGTGAATTTCTTTTCCACCATTTCAGCTTTTCTTCAAATTTCTCTATGAGGAAATTAAAGTTGGAAACTCTTAAGCCTTGTTGAAGTATCTTCACCCCTAAGTATTTCTCTTCTTTTCCCATCCTATAGACTCAAAGGGTTGCTATGATTTCTTCTTCAAAGGATTCAGCCACACTTTTACTGAAGTATATGGAGGACTTTGAGTAATTGACCACCTGACCTGATAATCTGTAGTAGTAAGATATAAATGTAGTCGCAAACATCAAGGGTTGCTATGATCTGATCTTGATGTTTCTATCGTACGAGTACAATTGTAATAATTGGCTTGAGAATTCTATCTCCGACATGCAAGATATAAAAGTAGCCACAAACATCTTCGTATCATCGTTTGTGATTCCAAAATATATTTTTTCGCTGCGTCAATTAAGACTATTGTGAGGTGATTGATAAAGATGAGCTGTTCTTCGGGAATATAAGTTTGGTTTTATCAATTAGTTCATGTTCACCTTGATTTATCAAAAGACGGAACAAAATTCGTAGGTATATTCGTGGGAGACGAATTTATCTATTACCGTAGACTTTTAAGTATGTCTGATTGGTTTATTAAAGTCTTCGACTTTGGGTCGTAGCAACTCTTAGTTGTGGGTGAGATCAGCTAAGGGAATCAAGTACGTAGTATCCTGCTGGGATCAGAGAAGTAGGAGCATACCTGAACCTTGGATCAGTGTGAGATTGATTGGGGTTCAACTACAGTCCCGACCGAAGTTAGCTTGGAGTAGGCTAATGTCTTTAACGGCTTAATACATTGTATGTTTAATCTGGACTAGGTCCTGGGGTTTTTCTGCATTTGCGGTTTCCTCGTTAACAAAAAATCTTGGTGTATGTGTTATTTTATTTTTCGCATTATATTGTTTATCTTTATAATTGAAATAATACAAGTTGTGTGTTGAAAATCAATCAATTAGAATATCCAACCTTTGGTTGTTGATTTACATTGATTGACACTTGGATATTGGTCTTTAGTACCATCTAAGTTATTTCTTGTATTTGATTAAAGACTCGTTGATTTCTATTAGCTTGAGTAAATCAAAACAAGAGAGAGATAATAACTCCTTGAGATATTTCTATCTAGATTGAGTCTGACTGTCTAGTTGATTCTCTAGCAAGAAACTCGGAGTTTGTCCATACAGATCGCTAATTTGAAATATTGGGTGTGGTTGTTAGACCCCCGTTTTTTCATGTTATATATTGGAAATGCAATTTCGTTCTTAGAGTATGTAATAAAATGGATGCCATGTTTGAAAGTTTGCTTGTAGACACAACATATCAAGTAGACATAACAAATCAAGAATACCATATAATATAGCCAACTAATGTCATTGGAGTACAAAACAGTTATCTACGAATAGGGTTGTCAACGGAACCTATCGAAACGGTAACTTCCTCCACCGGTATAGTTAACGATAATTTCTATCGAAATTCAGATACCGAGAATTTCCGACGTAAATCTCAAAATCTTATCCGTTACCGTTTCTTTAAGGTTACCGGATATCGGTAAAATTACCGATAAATGCCATTAACTGACACAGTTTTACATAATCTGTTTTTAAGACCTAATTTCGGTTCAAAATCCATGCCAAACACAAAATAAACACATATCGGTAATTAACCAATGGGTAGGTTCCTCATCCGATACCGTTTCGTTAAGACAATAATTTCCGATAACCGTTGTGTCGGAAAATTACCTTTAGGAACTCGGATTATCAGTTACGGAATTAGGAATTCGATACCACATTGACAGCCATATCTGCGAATGTTCTCTCCAGAGTTAATTAATCATTCAATAATATTATTTTTTATTATCAAAACAATTCACCGTTGGTTAATCAATAATATTAATATTAGTTTTTTAGCATAAAAGAAACAAAAAGTAAGTTTTATTTTTTTATTGTTTAGCATGAAAGAAACAAAAAGTAAGTTTAACGAAAAGAGTAATATAATAATTATTATTACTACGTTATCAGCACGTAGGATTCATCTTGTAAACGTGAACGTATCTGAAACCTCGCTCTGATATCGTGTATAAATAATTAGTACACTGGTCACAATGTCATAAAATAGTTTTCAAACTTATTAGTAACTAAATTATAGTGTTTTAATCGATGTGGGACAATTAAATGAGATATGTCAAATTCCAAACTAACCGGATCTGCAATAGCAAGGAATTAATGGATGGTCGATTAAGTAAAATTTTGATTTGACTGGATATCCGGCTAGACCTCAAGACTCCAAGACCTTCGTGTCTTCAAGGTGAGATCATTTAGGATACTAACTTGTGTACCAAAAAGAAAAAAATTAGTACACTACCTTAGTTTTTCCGATTTATTTTCAGTGATTAGTTTGGTTTCAGTTATTGGATTAGATTTATTCTTCATTTTTTTCTAGGCAAAACCGTTGATTAAAAAAAAGAAAAGGAAGTAGTTGAATGGAGAAGGCCATAAAACCTAACATTCGGAGAAACAAAGAAGAGGAAATATAAACAAGATGAGCACACCTCCCACTTCAATTAGGAGCTGGGAGTTAGGATAGCGAAAACAAGTACCGTCCTCTAAAATATGTACTGCCTGTACGTGGCCATGAAGCAGAACTTCAATGCTTGAGTCTTAGTACTCGGATTAATTTCTCACACTATCTTTTGAATAGGGAGATTGCCTTCTTTTTCTTTTTTTTCAACGGGTATGGTCTTTCTATTAACTTTTTTAGGCCTTGACTCGACTGCCATTGCATTTATCAACTTTCCTGGCTTAATATTACTTGGACATGAAAGCCGGGAGCTGGTAACCACATTACACTATGGAGAATTGAGGAACCGAGTATCATGAGTGGTATAAAAATATAAGCACACTACCAAGAGTAAGAAATAAAGCTTGATTAAGTTAGGATAGATAAAGAGCAGCCGAGATTTGTCTAGGAGGGATAAATCTCTGACGTTGTTTTCTCAACTAACCATTATAAATACTTTATTAATTAGTGTCCTATTAATTGCTCATGATGAATGATTAATTATTTTTTCATGGTAAATGTTCATTTAATGAATCTAATAAATACATTTTTTTATTAATTAATATAAGTGTTTGCACCCATAAATATTTCCGGATACTAAACACGATGATTTGGGTGTTGATGAGGAAAACAACGCTAATAACAGGAAATAATCTGAAATGATAGACACAAGGGTTTAACGTGGTTCGGCATGATTTTCCTACGTCCACGGACGAATCCCCTTGGGGAGAAATATTTTATTGATATTTGTATTACAGTGTTCTTTTCTTGTATTCGCTACCTCCCCCTAAATGATTTCTGCTCCTCCCTATTTTTACAGTTCAATATCTAATTTCAATATAAACTTATATGGCATTAGCTGCTCATTCATGCCTCCATCTTCAATTATGTATGAAACTGCTGGAATTAATACTGCATGCCTCCATGTTAAATGCTGCATGAAACTGCTGGAATTAATACTGCATGCCTCCATGTCAAATTCTGCATTAAACTCCATAAAACTTCCCTCTTGTTTAATTCTGCTTGATGGATTGACTGGATGACATGACAGGATGGGCTGGCAGACTGGATGGAATGGGTGACTGGCAGAATGGGCTAGCAGATTATATGGAATCTGGCTGACAACATATCTGGAAACATGGCTGGAAACTGCATGGCAGAACCATCGGAAACACGGCCTTGACATTGGCTGATGGTTGACTTGGACCGTTGACTGGTTGTTGACTTTTACCATTGACCACTGACCGGGCGTTGACCATTGACTGTGTATTGACTTTGACCATTGACCGGGAATTGAATTTATGTAATACTGGGTAGGCCGGTGGGCTGATTCGGTTGACTGGTTAGCGGGCTTGGATGAGGAAAGATTATTCAAGTACAATTTGGCCCATTATGTGGCATTTTTTACTTATGGTACAAACATCGCCTCATCTTAACCTCCAACTCATTGGGGGTTAAGAAAATTTTGTTTTTTCTTAGTCAATGACAAACTACTTCCCCAAGTGTAGATTGTTGATGTTGAGGTGACTGGAAAAATTTCCTTGTTGTTTGCGGAAATCACAATCAAGAAGCCCCCAAGTGAGGCTATTGTGATTGGAAGGTCGGAGGGAACCTGTTGAGTATGAACCATTCTTGTATGAAAAAAAAGGACTAAAGGATGAACTAGTCTGCAACGAAAGCGTGATACTAGAGAGGAGTGATGTTGAAGGTGAGCGGTAATTTTTGATGTAAAACTGGACTGTGGTAGTTGTGAGGGAGAGGGTGTGACCCTTTAGTAGTTGAGATGGAAACATACTTTGTGTGTTATTGGACCTCTAATGGTCTCGGATGTAGTACTGGATGTGACATTGATCTTTATATGTCTCCAGTAGTTATATGAATCAGGATAGAAGCAACGATGTAAACTAGACCGCTATAGTTATTACGGGACTGGGCTGCATTGATTGCGGTAAACTGGACTGCGAAGGATACAAAAAACTGTCTCGAGCAAAACAGTGTAGTAACAGCTTTGAGCAAAACTGGTCTGCAGCAGCGACAATTAAACTGCAGGGAGAAAAAACAGAACTGCACTGCAATGCGATCAATTAGAAAAGGCTGTCAGAGACGAAACAAAGTTGGCTACAAGCGGTACGATCGAGATCGATCGAAGCAAGCTGCCGATCTAGATATGTTAAGTGAGTTCACTGCCCAGTCCAGCTGAACGCAGCGGCTGTAGAGCAGTCTTGCTCGTCGCTGCTGCAGTTCAGTTGATCGAAAGATCTGCGGTCAGATATCAATACCCTTTCCTGCAATCCGGTGACACCATTTCTAACGATTGACTTATCAGCTCTGCGATCATTATGTTAAAGCAACTCCTGCAGTCCAACTGATCGCAGCTGCTGCAGTGCACTTTTAACTACGTCGCTGCTGATTCACTAATCAAGCTACTTGCTGATCAGTATGTTAGCGATTCCTGCAGTCACGCTAACATGGTTGTTACGATGCAGTCTTGATCATCATTCTATATGATTGAGGCGATCAATAGAATTAACTGCTCATTCATGCAGAAATATTTCCGGATACTAAACACGATGATTTGGGCGTTGACTTTGACCATTAATCGGGCGTTGACTTTGACCATTGACCGGGCATTGAATTTATGTAATACTTGGCAGGCTGGTGGGCTGATTCGGTTGACTGGTTAGCGGGTTTGGATGAGGAAAGATGATTCAAGTACCAATTTGTCCCATTATGTGGCAATTTTACTTATGGTACAAACAATGCCAGAAATAATCTGCCAAAGCCATCGAAAAAATGTCCAGCTTTAATACAGTAGTAGTGATATTTTACCAGCCAAACACGAAAGAAAAAAAAATGAGGTTTTTATATGGACCCAAGAAAATCAAGGACATTCAAAATACTAGCCAAGTCAAGAGACGCTTGGATAAGGGTATGAACTATAATGAGATAAAGTTGATTAACCAGTTCCGCCGTGCAACAAAGTTACGTAGATATAACGATTAGTTATTATTATCTGGATAAGATTATATCCATAATCCCCATACCACACATCTAGCCATCTAGGAATATTACTAAACTAGAACAACTTCGCCGCGATTGGAAGGGCCAGCGAAAAAGAAAAAACCGTGAGGCTATAAAAGAAATTTTGAGAGCAGGAAGACATGCAACCAATTTGTTTTCTCTCGATAATAATAAGCGTAGTGGATAACTTCACAGTAATTACGGCATTGTTGTAAAAACCAGCGACGAAAGCAGGATTTGAAGTCTAGGTGGGCTAAACACTGAATTCTTAGGGGGGTATTATTATTTTTTCTAAAAAATATACATGAAAATGACTTTTGGGCGAGTTGTTAAGATTTGGGGGTGGCTGAAGCAGTTGGTGGCAGTGGCGTTACAGGTAGGCTAATTGGATTTTCATGTGATGGTAGCGGCATTGGTGGCAGTGGCATTACGGGTGGCGGAAGTAATACTCGTGGTGGTGGTGATAGTGAGGTCAACGACACTTGCCAGTTGCCACGAAGAGAGGATAACAAAAACTTTAGATATCACTGGCTTTAGCCTTTAGTAAGTACAGTGTCGCATACCCTATGGACACCTGGTGCCGTCATCACTAAATACATAAAAGTGTACACTCTCTACCCCTTGGACAAATTCATAAACACCACGTCAGTCAATCTCTCCTCCACCATAGCGGACGCATGCTAACCAGGTGTCCAAAAGTTAAAAAAAAAAATATTTATTCCACCTCAGTTGTCTTGACTCTTGTCCCCATTCTCTCTTTTTCTTCGTCTACTTCTACAATAATTCTTCATCTGCAACTACTCAACTACCCCAGTTTCCGAGCATCTTTCAAGTTCTGATTTTAGATCATCTTAGTGATTATGTGTCCCATTTCTTATTTGTTGATCGGGATTAGTATTTTTATTTTTTAAGAGGATTATCAATTGCTAACTTTTATTTTTAGTTTCTATCAAGAAATGATTGTGATTTGTGTATGATGTATGATTTGGTGGTGGTGAGGGAATTGGTGTAAGGAGGAGAGTGTGCTACCCTGTTTCGTTGAATTTTGCGCGAAAAATTCATTGTGAATTAAAAATATGGTGGAGATTTTTATTATGATTGCTTTGTGTATGGCGTATTTGGTGGTGGTGGTTCCGGTCATGGTATTGGTGGTGATTCTGGTGAAGGAATCAAAGGTGTTGTTGGTGAAAGAATGAGAGTGAGTATTGATTAATGTTCTATTGAAAGTTTCGTGCAAAATTGGGAGTTAAAAACCCTTCTGGGTTAATTTGGTTAATTGAGTGGCGGTGGCGGATATGGAGACAGTGGTAAAGAAGATGAGGAGAGGCGTGCTTGTGATTAAAGATTACAGTGGAGAGGTGGAATTAATTAGGACAGACAAGCTATCTAGCTTAGAATTTTGATGATTTGGAGGTGATGATGGTAACTGAAGAGGCGGTGGTTCTGGAATCATGGAAGAGGGTAGCATTTTTGGTGGTGGAGTAATGCCAGAGTGTTCAGGAATCTGCTGGTGGTGTTGCTTGTGGTGGGCGGTGGTGGAAGAGCAGGGTTTTTCCGAAATATATTCATGGAAGAGCTTTTGGTGTGAAAAAGAGATTGGGTTGTTGGTGCTAGTGGTGGTGGCGGTGGAGGTGATGGGGCTCGAAGATAGGGTGGTAATGGCTATGTTCTGGCGCTGGTGGTGGTGGGGAGCTGTCGGTGATTTTTCTCTGAACTGAGGAAGAAGAGAAACAAAAAGATAAGGAGGGGTATTTTGGTGAAGTGACGAAAAAAATAACCGGACGGAAATTAAATCTTTTTTATAAAATTTGGATTTTTTTTTTGTTAGGTTTCATTTGATAAAAAGTGGCGATGAAGTGGCTACCTCTCTGAGCCTCAGGTCAGTCAGTCATGATCTAAGTTAATTCTATCTAGAAAGCTTGGCTAGTCCATCTACTAGAGATGGTTTAATTGGTATGAAGCGAGGACAGACCAACAGCTGAGCTAAAGGGGCTTTGGCAGGTAGTTTTCCCATCCCACAAGCCCAAAAAATGAAAAATTATGCTCGACCAAGGCTTCGGCCAGGCCTTAAAAAGAAATTTATCCTTCCTGAGTTCGTCCTGTATGAAGGGATCTTCTTTTCATATGGCTAAATCTTATGGGATAGATTTGGCTTCTAAATTAGACAAAAAGCGTTGTCTATTCTTACTCAAAGTGTTGTTTATTTTCTCTTCTATTTCTCTCTCAAATATATTTCGAATGTCAACTAGTAGCGAGATAGTTTATTTGAATGGTTGGTCTTGAGTAGAATATTCCACAGTATCTACATTGTTCCATTAGGTGGAAGGTAAAAAAAATTTTTGTTGGATAATTCAATGTAGCCTGGCTTTTTGGTTTTACGACATTATACTTAGAATAATTTTCCATAAGATTTAGGGATTAATAGGGCCGGCCCTGAGATTTCGCTGCCCCTAAGCAGAGGAAAAATTGTTGCCCCATCCCAATATAATCCCTAATGTTCAAATTACCACACGCAGAGCAGAAGCAACAGAACCATGTAATGAGAATGCAATGATAAGATAAAAATCCATTATCAAGACAACATAGTAACGAAGATACATTTGGGATATAAACATGAATAATTTTTGTCTTTCTTTCATCAGTTGATGCCTTTGCATAAATCCTCTGTACAGTTCAGCGTACCCACCTCTCCCAACATAATTCTCTAAAATCATCAGAAAACCAAACTCAAAAAAACATCAAGAAGCTGAAAACACACAAAAACAAAATGCATCTTGGTGATTTGCTCACCTTCAGTAAACCCATTAGTTGTATCTCATAGATTACATCGAAAGAGAAACATTTCCAAGTGGGTTTCTGAGATTGTTCAGTACTTGGAAATATATACTTGGTTTCATTCTTGATTTCATTTTCATGAACAGAATCATCACTACTACAAGTTATCAACAGAAGCAGAACCTAGAGTTAGCTACGAGCATCATTTGTTCATGTAGTTAACTACGAGCACAGAGAATACATGTTTTTCATAAATGACTTCCCTAATTGATAGAACAAAGAATCACCAAAATGATCATCCACTCAACTACAGGCTTGCTAAAGTCTCAAAAGAATCACCAGGGTTTACACAATCCAGTTAATGATATAATCCCCAAACAATCTGCATAAATGACTCTCCTAATAGATAAAGGAAAGAATCACCAAAATATCATTACGACAAGATTATACGCAACCTAAATCTGGGGTTTGACTAAACAATTACGATTCAAGTGCTTGAATTAACCTAACATATTTAGCACTAAGTCATTAAACTAACTCTTTATTTACTCTGTCCCCCTAAATCTCTTAAAAATATATCCTTTTTCTTTATTTTTTATTACGATTTAGTCCTTAATTTTGATTTTAAAACCAAACTACCCTAGACACAAAACTAATTTTGCTGCCCCTTTCTTCCCTGCTGCCCCGAAGTCAACCTTCCCTCGAGGCCGGCACTGCTTAAGATAGTATCTCCAATTCTAAAGGAGATAAGTAACTCAGACATGTAGATTGGTAAGTTGGGCATTGACGTCATCTGGAAACCATGTCTGGCCTGTAATTGTCGGCACTAGTCTGTTGCATTTGTTTCTTCTAAAAGTGTCTGCTACTCTGCTTATTGACTGCAAAAAGGATTTGCGTCTTCCGAACTGACGGATGGGAAGACTCCATTAATATCTCTGTGTCTAAGCTTCTCGATTTCTGAACTTCCCACTTTCTTTCAGATGCTGAGTAACGTTTTTCTTTATCTCGTTAATCCTTAGTACTTTATATATACGGCAAAGCTCAGGATTGCCGGAGCCTAAGAAGAAAAGACTGAGTTCTTCCCAAATTTGCCCTTATGTTAAGGAGGGAAAAAATTAGGGAAAAGAGGATCCGAGTATACGTCCATGGGTTATCTAACCCGGTCTACTAATTAAAAGTGGGAATTATATAAAGGGAAAATTAGGGGGAGGCCCAAAAAAAAAAATATTCTCGTTGTCAAACCCACAATTAATTTTTGGTACTGTCACACCCATAATTATATAAAATTATTAGGGAATCAATACATAACTCGTTATGCATACTATCTTTTTTCGTGCATAACTCGCGATGCAAATTCTAATTTTTCAGGTATAATTGGAAGCTAAACTTGACATAACATATCTAAAAATCCGCTACTTAGAATTTTACAAATTTTATATCGTTGAAATATTTTTTAAAAGAGCTACGAACGAAAGTACAAACAAGAATATCAAATTTTTATTTTTCATTTAAAAAATCGAGATGATCCTCATTTTAGGGAAAATTTTAGAAAACTTGATACATAACCATTATGCAATAACCAAAAGCGATGCATAACACATTCTCAGACGATAAATCTAATTATGCAACCATTTTCTCGATCGCATAACAAATTATGCATTTGGATAACAAAGTTATGCATCTATAACAAGTTATGTAACCATTGTTTTGGTTGATTTTATCATTAGACATTAAAAAAATTGATGCATAATGCAGATGTGCATCCATATTTACTGATGCATATCGTGTTATGCATCTATTTTCTCAATGCATAAAAGATAGTAACAATTTTCTCGATGCATTATGCAATCATATTTTTTCGATGCATACAGTTTATGCATCCATTTTAACGATCAGATAACATGTTATGCAGATATTATTGTAGGTGCATGACAAGTTATGCAAATTTTTTTTTGTTGGTTTCGATACTAAGAAAAGGTGCATAACATGTTATGCAACCGTTTCCTCTGATCGCATAACAAGTTATGCAACAACTTTCGTAGATGCATAACCGGTTTTGCATCCATTTTCATAGCTGCATAACAAATTATTCAACAATTATGACCTACACCAATACCAATACATCCATAAGAAAAACAAAAAACAAAAAACAAAAAATCTAATATATTTTCGATGTACATGAATACCCTGCAAACCTAATTTGTTGTAAAGCTTTAATCCAACCAAGCAGACAACTGATCATACCTGGGACGGCAAGAGCGGACAAGTGACCACCAACCGATGGCTGTGACATTTCTACTGTAACGTTATCGCCATCTCTTAACAAAATGCAACAGTCAGTGGTTTTGAGGCGCTTGCGAGACTAAGCAAAAGATAAAATGGAGAGATTGGAATTCAGGACATGTAAAATATATATCGTGATCTTATTATTACTTGTATGAGAGATGAATGAATTTATCTATAGTACAAAATGCATCCGAAAGGAAAATCTACACTAAAAATGGATAAGAGCATACAACAAATAAAAGCAAAAAGCATTTCGTAAACATATAGCCAATTTTTTTTTGAAGTCACCTATTTTACTTTTTCTTTCTTTATCTCCACTTCATTTGTTGGTGACGGCTACTACTTTTTCCTTTCGCTTGTATCAGAAGTTGTTTCAGCCAACTTTTTATCACCTAATTTCGCGCCATCTTAATTATTTTGTCGGTTGTCACGACGTGATTGAGAAGACTCTCGTCCAACTCGGCGTTCCTGTTGAACATTAGACTGTCCATCGTGTGATTTCATCAAGCTAGAAATCCCTATTATTGAGTTTTTAGAACAAATCCCTAATTGGGTTTGTAAAAAAAGGTTTGGAAACCATTGATCGGTAGATAAAATTTGTTTTCAAAGAAAATTTGGAAAGAAATTTCCTTTTTTTTGAAAATCAAATCTAAATTTTCATGAGAGATTTTTTCAAAACTTATAGATTCAATGTTAAGAGCAAAAGTGATAGAGATATGAAGAAAAGTTTCTATTCCCAATTGATTAGTGATGATAGATTTCTAATTTTTCAGATCGCCCATTCAAGTGATAGCAACAAAAGAATTGAAGAAGAAATTCGCAGAAGAAGAAACAAAAAACAAAGAAACAATTTTTTTTTATTTTGGGTGGGAATAAAATGGGTGCAGCTACCGGGTTTTGGTAGCATGGGTTTCACAGTGGAAAAATCTATGAGAATGGGTCTCACTGTAGTTTTCACTTATATAAATGCCTTCCTTTTTCACGGGCTTCAAAACTACCCTTATGAAGCAATAAAAATACCCCTCCCTATTCAAAGCCCATCAGGGGCCCATTTAAAATTCGTAGAGATTACTGAATTGCCCTTTTATATAATTAATGGTCATAAACCAAACTTCGCCATCGTCAACCGAAAAACGAACCTGGAGAGAGAAATTCAAAAGAGTTGTTCTTCGTCCGAGAGAAAATTTGAAATTTTTTCAAAATCTAGGTTTCCAATCGATAAAATAATTTACTTCAAATTTCATCATCTTCTTTATTCTTCTAAATCGTTCAAAAGATCTATTTCAATGATTTAATCATTCGATTCGTTAAATTTGAGATCTGAATTGAGTTTCTTCATCAACAACAGATTCAACCGAAAATTTCTCGATCTGCAACAATATGTAATGATGATTAGTTATTGAAGATGAGTAGAAAATTATATGATATTTGCATTTTCAATTTGTAGTTTGTAAATCTTCAATTTCTAAATTCAGTTTTTTTTTGGTTTTTGAATGTTGCGTATAACGAAGCTTCGGGAAGCGAAATCGTTATTCATCTCTCAAATTTGTGTTTTTGATTTTTTGAATTTATGTTGTTTTACTTTGCATAGTATGGATGAATTATTAGTAATATATTCAAGTAACATATTACGATGTGTTGTAGATGTTCTTCTTGTTGTTGACATAGATTTAGTTGACACTGAAATTTTGTACAATTTCCAGATTATTTGTATCAACATTGGTTGTTGATGCAGTTTGTTTCTTCAACTTTCATTATTGATGCAGATTACTGGAGATTATGTTTTGTTGTTTGGTTTTTTATTGTGTCAACATTGGTTGTTGATGAGTTAGTAGGAGAATTATTTGGATAATACTCATTGTTTGAAGCTTAAACTCATTGTTTATATTCTCACCATATATCTAACATTCGACATTGAATATATCTTTCACGAGGGGGCACAAACAGTGATGTCTTGACTAACTCCAATGTGTATCTTAGGTTTGGTTTGGGCTTTTTATTATGATTTTCTGTGAATTTTTTATCAAGGAGCATGTATGTTAATGTAGTTTTTCATGTTGCTGGTTCACATTTGCACCGCGGATACTGATGTGACGCGTAGTAACATATATGATGATGTTTTATGTTTTATTGTTTTTGTATTACAAATTTGGTGCTCACATAGAATTTTCATAGTTGATACTATAAATTTGTACCATATTCAGATTATTTGTATCAACATTGGTTGTTGATACAGGTTTGTTGTATCAAATTTCATTGTTGATGCAAAAAACCTGCATAAATTTGTGATTATGGTTGTTGATGTTTGTTTTGATGTATCAACATTGGTTGTTGATTCAGGTTTTGTTGGATCAACTTTCGTTATTGATGCAATAACTTGGACAATTTGCTGATTATGTGTGTTGATAGCTGTTGTTTTATTGTATCAACATTGGTTTGTTGACAGATTAGGGTGTTAACATTGTTTTTATTAGATTTGTTGATCCAACTTGATTATTTTATTGTTGTAGGTCAAAGATGGTTGTTGCAGAGTTCACTTTATCCAATTTGACCTTATCGCATGCTGTTTCGGAGTTAACTACTGTCAGTGAGTTGATTAGTGTGGTCAAAAAATTCTGGCCTTATATCCCCTAAGACCTCAGACTTTTTTGGTTACACCGTTGATGGAATTTCACATGTGATTAATCACGATCTTGAGTTGAGATTTTTTATTCACTACTCCATCTCCAAAGGTGATGCTGTGAAGTTTAACATCCTCGTTTAATATTGTTGTTGATGTCGTTCTAGTTCTTCTTTCTCGTTGGTCCTTCTTCGCCATCATCAAGTTGTGTTTCAAATAATGATCAACGTTGTAGAAGATTTGACTGATGATTCAGCTATGGTCAGAAGGGTCCCCAAGAAGTCAGATGCTTGGGAAAACATCTTAACTGGAGTAGGGAAGGTTTTTGATAATAAAATCCATTGTCTTGATAGTGTTAAGAAGTATGAATATCACAGTGGTTACAAACTTTACGTACGTAAGAGTGACAAGACACATTATACCGCTTCCTTGTTTTAACCATGAAACTCAATCTTGTAAGTGGAGGTTTCATGCTACTCTCGTTGCCAATTCCTAATGGTGTGTTTCAGTGCAAGACGTTTAAAGGGAGCATGCATGTGATTTATCTTCTTCTTGATCCATCAAAGGTCCTGGATGACGAAATCTTTTCTAAAGGATATCTTAATTGATGAATTTCGAAAGCATCAAAGAAGAAAAAAAGACTAATCGATGTTAAAGATTTGCTCCATCGTGAATATGGTATTGATCTTCGATATCGGCATACCATGGGTTACGTTCACTAAAGAGTCTCTTTGGGGTGATGATATCAAGTCATATTCATTTTGTTTGGTATAAAGACTCAATTGAACATTATAATCCTGGAAGCGTGAAAGTTTGAGTATGATGGTGATACGGGCGCTTCCGAAGATTTTTTGTTGCTTTTGAAGCTTCAATTATCGATTCAATAAGTACCGCCGTCCGATGTTATTTATTGATTGCACTTTCTCACTGGGAAGTTTAAGGAGGTCTTATGGTTGTTTGCGGGAAAACTGCAACTAAGGTATGTTTTTTAATCTTTTTTCTTCTTTTAAGTATTAAGTGTTTCAATTTTAGTTTCTCAATCACATGATATCCTGATTTAAATTATATGAATCACATAACTTTGTTCATCCCATAATCATTTGTTGTTTGATCACATAATAATTATTGTTCATGCATTATATCCTGGATTTCAAATGTTGTTTGTTTATCCCATTATTGCGCTTGTTGACCCTTTTTTCTGATCAACTCTTTGTTGTTGTTCCATAATTTTGCAGTTGTTGATGACATAACTTTTTGCGCTTGTTGATGACATAATTCCATAATTCCCACTAAATGCAGTTGTTGATACCCATAATTGTTGTTGTTGATCCCATAATTGCGCTTATTGACTTCTTTTGTAGTTGTTGATACCATATTTTGCAGTTTGTTGATACCATAATTTCCTTTATGAATCCCATATTTTTGCAGTTTGTTGATACCATAATTTGCAGTTGTTGACCTCTTTTGTAGTTGTTGATCCCAAAATCGCAGTTGTTGATACCATAATAGCAGTTGTTTGATCACATAATTGTTGTTGTTGATCCCATAATTTTTGTTGTTGACCCATTAACGAGTTCATGGAAATCAGTTTTTGTGTATTACTATTTGAATCTTTTTTTTTTTTTTGTATTTTCTAGATCTTTCCAGATTGCTTTTGGTATTGTATACGAGACATGCTGGGAATGGTTCCTAACCAACCTAAAGGGTATTATTAGTGAAGACCGTCCACTGACCATCATATCAGACCGTGAGCTGGCATTTTGAAGCATGTCCCTCTAGTCTTTCCAAAAGCTTTCCATTCTTTTTGTTTGTACCATGAAAGACAATGTTCTTTTTCCAAAGGGTAAGAGTAGGCAACCAAGGTGGAAGTTGTTTAAGAGTCTACGCCGCCTTTAACAAAGGATAAATTTCTTGCCGCGCCAAGAGTTTGAGCAATCTCAAGCTTGATTCAGTGATTGATTGGATGGTGAAGATTCCATTTGAGAACTGGGCAGCTCATGCTTTTCAAGGAGAAAGGTGGGGTGATAACACCTCGAATATTGCAGAGAGTTTTAATAGGGTTATCAAGCATGAGAAGCGGCTCCTAAGACTAGAGCTTGTGGATTGTATTCGTGCTTATGTAATGGGAGAAGAGCTACGAAAGGTTGGTGTTGTCTAGTAGGTGGAATTCCATACTTACACCCCGACTGTCGAGGTTCTACAAGTTTAGAAGAGCAAGTGATAAAGTATTTGAAATAATTTCTCCCACTGGTAAGCATATGGTGGATTTGGATGCTAGGACATGTACCTGCAATTGGTGGCGTAGCATAGTTTCCCTGTACGATTCCATGAAAGCTATGTTGGCAGATTGGGAAGACTTAACCTTAGAAGCACATCATTCCAAGTATTATACCACTGAGTACTATAAAGGTTTGTATGCTCGTCCTATATATCCTATTCCTGACCATGAGAAGCCGCCTAAAATTAATGAAGAAGGTTATGTCTTACCTCCCAATGGTGGTCGAAGGCCGCCTGGAAGGCCAATCGCTTCAAGTCTGAGTGGGTTCTCGAGAGAAACAAGAAGAGGAAGTGTGGTGACAGTGGGAAGACTTGCCTTCCACAACCGTCGTGAGATGTCGCAGACCCCTTTTGGCTCCTCGTGCACCAGTGTTTCACAGGGAGTCTAACTCCAGAATGATCAACTTCTTGAGGAGAATGTTTTTCTTCTTAAGTTTCACCGGATGATTTTACTATTTCTCTGATCTCTTTTTTTTACCTTTTTATGCTAGTTGTTGAATGATCAACATGGATGTTAGTTATCTTTATGCTTTTCTATATTTTGTTCTTGATTTCTTGTGTTTTTAATGACATAGATTCTCTATTATTTTGTTTTGCAATGTCATTCTTGTCAGTTTATGTCAGTTTACAGGTTTACTGTTTTTTTTACAGGAAAAAATACCATATAAACTGTATCAACATATCAATGTTGATGCAAGTCAGGGTATCAACTTTCAATATTGATTCCCCATTACTGGATCAAGTTGCATTTGTTGAGGCTTGCTGAAATGAAAAAAATTACATGGTTACAAAAGTTAAATACTTTATCTCGTATTCCTCGCACTTTTACCATGTAAATAGTATCGACATGTTAATGTTGATCCAAGTCATGGTATCAACATTCAATGTTGATACCTCTTACTGCATCAACTTCCATTGTTGATACCTACTGAAAAGAAAAAACTTTCATGGTTTTATCTGTATATATTCAAGTTGATACCATGAGCTGATCATACCTGTAATTCTTACTACCAAGACTCATTCACTTTACTTTATGTGAAACCAATCAGTTATTCATCAATTAATTTTTTGACCCATTGTATTTTGGTATCAACTTCCATTGTTGATACCAAAAATGTATCAACTCCCATTGTTGATGCCTACTGAAAAGAAAAAAATTTCATGGTTTTATCTCATTTTACAAGTTAACTCCATTAGTTGACATACAGTAACCTGTACAAGCAACATTCATTTACTTTCATAACCAAACCATTCATTCACTTGATAATCACTTTAGTAACTAATAGTAATATTAATTGATAACAAACTAGTACTAAACACATCCTCCAAATTGTTTAAATAAATTAGCGACCTACACAACAACTAAATTAGTTACCAGAAAATGTTAAACTACACCTAAGTGTGTTTTCTCTAATCTAATGGTTCAACCGAATCTTGTAGGTTGATAACCTCTTCGACCGAATCTTGCTTACCATCTAATGCTTCAACAGAATCATGAATGTTGAGTACCTCTTCAACTGAGTCTGTAAGTTGCAAAGTTGGTTGCCATGCATTCAATTCAGATAATATTCTGGCAGTAATCTTTGCTCTCTTACGGTTTATGTTCTCATGGTATTGGACTTTCTTACCATCTAAATCCAAGCAATCTCCACGCTTCACCAAGCACTTCATGAATAAGCAGACGCATGCATTGCAGTCAAACCCTTATACAGGGTACCGAAATGGTCTAACTTTGTAATTACCTGTTCATCTGTCTCAACATCTTTTATACCCATTTCGTTCAGGACTGGAGTCAGAGTTTGTACCATGACATTGTACTGCTCGTTGTATCGTCTGTAGTGATGAATGTTGTTGAAGAACAACCATCTTCCACGTATCAACGCAAGAAGTACCCAGTGGAAGGGTTTCCCAGACTTATCTTGTAGACACATCGGTATCATCAGTATTGCTTCACTGTCATCCACTGGGTATCTTTCCCTCAAGTTTGCTGGAATCTTAGTTGATTCCACTTTCTGTATATTCCCGCTAGCTACTGCACCCCTCATTATTTTCTGCATCATTTTCTTAGCAGTTAGTTTGTTTTTGATAAATTTAACAACAATAATTGATTCATTTGTTCATCATCATTAGATGGTAACTAGTTATTCAAAAGACAGATTAAGTGTTGTTACTTACATAAGCATTTGAATTCAGAATTAAGTGCTTCTTCCCATAGTATGCTGGCTTAGATGGATTTTCCATCTTGGAATTCAACACGGTGCTGTAGTAATAAACTATCTCACTGTTAATGTTCATGTTGTTCATTAGAAATTGGAGATGCCTTCCAGTGACCCATTCTTCATGTTTATTTTCGAAATAAAAGGTACACGCTCTGGTACTTCATTTGCAAAGTTTATGTTAGTTCCCTGACATTACATAACATATTAATGTTGAAGTATTATTATCTTTACATTACATATCAGTCAAATTCTAACTGCAACTTGTATAATCAAAATTATCAACATACTATATAAACTGTATCAACAGGCAATTGGTTTTAGAGTTACATACCATTCTTTGCTTGCTCAAAGAATGGACCAATGACCTTTTTTTTGTCCTCGGTGCAGGATTCCCAAAGTTTGAGGTCTTCTGGATTATTCAGCGGTATTGTCTCAGGTGGCGTCTCATCAACGTAATCATCAAGGAGGTGAATAACTACATCCTCTTTTTCTTCAACACCTCCCCATTTCTTATTTCCTTTTTGTGCTCAAGTTCTTCTCTTTCTGGACCTCTTCCTCACATTAACTGGAGGTGTGTATTTATCTGGCGCATTCCTTGATGACCTTGTGTCATACCTCCTTCCTCTTCCAACAACTTCATCACGATTCCTTTGTCTCTGCGTCGCTTAAATCATCCTCTTGGGTGGTGTCTTCGTCTTCGGTTGGGCCATCAATTTCATCTAATTTGAATAGAACTTTAAGGCCTTCCAAGACATTATCGTCATCTATTTCCTGTAGGAGTATATTCTGTTTTTGTGATGGATCATCTTCCATCTCTTTTGCATCGATAGGAATATAAATGTCAGCAGTGATCACATCGAAGCTTGGAACACCGAAGTTTGGGGTAGTACCTGCAAGAAATAATCCGATTAGATTAACATGTAAGAGTCTTACTTAAACAAGTATCAACATATCAGTGTTGACTCATTTTTTTGAATCAACAATTGTTGTTGATGTTTATCAACAGCTGTTGTTGATGTTTATCAACTCTGTTGCTATTGTTGATCTATATAACATTTTGACATTAGAATTATAACCAAAAATAAAACTAGCATTTTATCTCTAGCATTACAACGAAATTTTATATGTTCATTTGTCATAATGAAAGAAGCCAAACTAAAACTTGTTTAATCAAAATTATCAACATACTATATAAACTGTATCAACATATCAATGTTGATGCAAGTGATGTATCAACTTTCAATGTTGATACACCTGATCAAAATTAAGGTATCAACAACTGCAAATTATGGTATCAACAACTGCAAAAATATGGGATTCATAACAGAAATTATGGTATTAACAACTGCAAATTTCTAATGAACAACATGAACAACATGAAGAATAACATATCATGTTGATACAGTGTATCAATATTGATGCAAGTCAGTGTATATCAATGTTGATGCAAGTCAGTGTATCAACTTTCAATGTTGATGCCCCATTACTGGATCAAGTTCCATTTGTTGAGGCATAATCACAGTTGCATACATTTTCAAATTGTGCCAAGCTGAAATACTGAATAGTACCTGTAGGGACATTACCTGATTTCTCTGCAAGTATAGCCTTAATTGGAGGAGTTGAATAAACAAGTACATCTCCCACCATCTCCACTTCTTCCATGTTTGTTCTCTTTTCTTCATTATCATATTCTATTAGTTGAGCTGTTTTTCCAATATCTGCAATCACATTAGAAATCTGTAGATTCACTTCCTCATTTGAGTCTGCAACCACATTAGCAATTTGTGGATTCACTCTCTCATCTGAGTTACTAGTATATGGAACCACATTAGCAATCTGAAGATTTGCTTCCTCTTATCTTCTTTTATCTTCTTTTCCTAAAGAATGTCCCATCCTCCAGCTTGCCAATAAATTTGGGTCTATTTGTACATTGACATTCAATCCACTCTGATAAACCTTTTTAAAGATTTTCTGCAAATCAGTTTCACCTCCATCCGAAAGTGACGATTGCCATTTGACTTGATTCTTCTTCTTCTTTTTCATTCAAGTCATCTTCATCCCTTTTGAAGGTTTCAACTCGATTTCAACTCCACTTTCTATCCGATTTCTATATGGTTCTTCATTTAAAGCAGTCTCCATCATAGCATTGATTTCTGTTTGAGTACTCTCTGACGTTTCTCTTGCTTTATTGAGTTTTTTCTCCTTTTCTTCCCATTGCTTCACTTCTATATCAATTTCATCAAGTCTCGCTTTATCCCCAGGCTTCAAATGCATCATGTCCTTGTTGTTGTCAATAAGTTTCTTCATGAATATTATGTTTCTCATTGATTTAATTGTTTGCCCCCTCCTTTCATATGTTAACTCCTTCTTGTCAAGTAGAAGATTAATGTTTTCATCTATCGATTATCATTCCTATGCCTCTCTGCTTCCAACTCCCGTCTTTGGTGCTAACATGTCTATCAAATACATCTCTTCTTCTGTCACCGGATCAACAACATCTTCATGAACCTGCAAATACACATAAAAATACGATTAGCATAATATTTTTTTCCAACTTTATAACCATAATATATCTTTCACGAGGGGGCGTAGCCCCGAAAGTGATTTGCTGACACTAAGACTGAACTACATTTGGATATGATGTCAACTACCATTGTTGACACAAAATAGAATGTGGCAGATTTTAAATTTCTGTGTAAACATTTGTTGTTGACTCCAAGAATTTGTATCAAATTCTATTGTTGACGTAGATTCAATAAATGTGCAAGTATAATCTGTATACATACAAATACTCCCTAAACTGGTATCAACTTCCATTGTTGACACAAGTACAATTATTATAATCAGTACAAATTTGTGTATCAACTTTATTTTGTTGATACACTAACTTTATTTGTTGACTCCCTAAACTGGTATCAACTTCCTTTTGTTGACATGATAAAAAGTGAAATCTATTTGAAATATAAATTGAGTAAACAAATATGTTACCTTACGAGTGAACCAAGTCATGTCCATGGTATATCCACATTTCGCTTGAAATTGTTTTACCAGTTCTTTGTAGATTGCATGTTGACTCCATCTCATGAATCTTGGTGTTGCGGTTTCAAAATTTGTCCTCTTTGCGACGAATATTTCGTATGTTCGCGAGAACCAATACGCGTCATACGAGAATCAATGAGGTTAGTTTGACGTACAGTATGCATTTTACTATTTTCAAAAATAAACATTATATTAAATTAACTTTTTTTTTTTTACCGGCAGTAGAATTGTGCAGCCAGAACACTTCCATTCTTTCCCTTTCGCTTTCCAATGTATTTAAACGAGATAGGTTACTATGTGATCTGGCCATGACACTTTCTCCATGTTCAAAATATAAGGAAGCCAATTCTTTGCAAGTCTTGTTGCACCAGAATCTGGGAAGAAGACAACTGCGCCCAACCACATAGAAAATAGTCTCACAAAAAATGTCTCGTGGGTCGACTGATCCTCAATGGCAACTTTTAGTTTGCGCTCAATTTCGACTTCTTTATTTTATCACTCTTATGTTCTTCTTCCCCTGCTCTGAACTTGTTCTTTAACCATGTAGTGACTACATCATCATTTTTTTTATTCAAATAACCTCTTCAACTCTTCACTCTCGATGACCCTTTTATCTTGAAGATTAATGAAAAGTCTGTTGGCTCTATTTTGCACTAATAAGAAGTTTTCTTTTTTCCAAACCTGAATATCTTCTTTTCTTTATCGAATGCTCCAATAAGTAGCTGTATTGCCAGGACAATTTTTACTAACCACTTATCATTTGTTGCATCAATCTCTTTTCCTGTCTAGAATGGTCTTATAAATTCCCAGAACACACATTCCTTTAGTGCTTTTCCATTCTTGTTATCTCCTCCTACTTCAAACATCTTGTATAGAATGTTTCACATTTCAATCAATGGTATCAGACATGATTTGAACTTCATTTAGCTCTTCCTACTTCGACCTGCATACACGCATCTCATTCATTTATTTTTTATATTTAATATAGAAATGAACTTAACTACATTGAGATAGAACTCAAATAAAAAATAATGTATAAAGTTTAACCTTGTTTGTTCTTCCTCTGTTTCTGCCTTTCCTGTGGCTACTTGTTTGTTGTTCTGATTCTGAATATGATTCTTCATCCTCTGAATCATCTTCAACCTCCAGCTTTTTCTTTCCTTTACGTGCTTCAAGTTGTTGTTCATTGTTCTTCTTCTTCTTTCCAGGTTGATTCCTCTTCTGGTCATTCTTCTTATTGGTCTCCCTCTTTCTTTTTGTTGCTTTACCTCTTTGACTTTGTTGTTCTGATTCGTCTTCTTCCGAATCTACTTCTGGTTCTTTATTTCTGCTGCTCTTTCTTCTTTTAACAACGTCTTGCTCTTTATCAACCAACAACTGCTTGTTCACTCTCTTCTTTTTTGTGGCTATATCTTTATTACCCTGTTGTGAATTATCTTCTTCTATACTTCTCTTGATTTACCCTTGGTGATCTTCTTACTCCTTTCATCTATTTTTAAAACAACATTAATTTTGTCAGCATTCAATAATCATAACATTTTTAAAACAACATTTAATTTTATCAGCATCTGTTGTTGATACCATCAAGTATCATCATTTAATTTTATCAGCATCTGTTGTTGATATCCTGCTTGATACTGTTTCAAATGGTATCAACTTACATTGTTGATACCATTCAACAAGTAACAAGTGAAACATCTACTCAAATGGCTTATTCATTATTTATACCTCATAGGTGGATATCAACTCCTATTATTTCACCTCATCTGTTAGCCTCAACAACTGAAACATCTACTCCTATGCTTATTCATTTGAATTTCACAGAACCCAACATCATACATACAACAAAGCATTTCAAGGCATTTTCAGGTATCAACAAATCATTTCATGGTATCAACAAAGCATTTCAAGGTATCAACAAAGCATTTCATGGTATCAACAAAGCATTTCATGGTATCAACAAAGCATTTGACCTCATAACAAGGATATCAACTCCTATTTTATCACCTCATCTAAAGCATCAACAACTGAAATTGGATATCAACATCGAATCCTATGCTTATTCATTTGAATTTCATATAACCAACATCAAGTGGGTGAAACTCAAAATTAATTGAAGAAATTGTTTCTTACATCTTTCATTTGAAACTGCAACTTCTGAAAACTCAAAATCAACTTCTAATATAAATTCAATGAATTAGATTCAAAACTAAGTTCATACCAAGTTAAATCAAACACATAATAAGAAGGAATTGGTCATAAATCGTACATGCAACAACATTTTTTTCTCAGAAAAATAAATTTGAATTTCTAAAACCTAAGAAATCTACTTCAAAATGTTTCAAAAACATCGTCGGAAGCAAAATCTCCATCAATACGAGTAAGTAGAAGATGGTAATCATGTTTACCTCTTTTCAATTTGTATTTAAATCTTCAAAATCAAGAAAAACCTAATTTTCTATCATTTCTTCTTTGATTTACGGATTATTGAAACCGAAAATGATGAAAAACGAAATGGTTACATGAGACTGAAACTGGATTATATATAGGTTAGACGGTTTCTTCTTCATTCAGAAATCGACGGTTTTATTTTTGAATTTTCGTCCTCAAATTTGTCTCAGCAGCTTTATGGAGAGAAGAGAATAATGGTGGGATGTTTGTTAGAATAAATGAATCCCAACGTTATAATCTTGATATTTATTGAGGGGTATTATAGTAATATATCTCTCCGTGTTTTTTTATGGGAGGGTATTTTTATTTTGGGGAAGGGTATTTATATTGGACCTCTATAATAGGGGCATTTAATTAAT